>JAVJIF010017646.1:0-86007 GCA_038442645.1 Agave tequilana
GCGATCCTCCCACTCCAGGAAGTACTCCTTCCACTCGCGTCCCAGAGGACCGGTGGGCTGCCTCCCACTCGACTCTAAGCCGGAGGAACGGTTCGTGTATAACTGTACAATGATAACTCTTATGTCAGAACCAAAACTTATGGCGAATGAAAACCACATGGTGTACTCTACTTGTAATGTGACCGACCTTTTGCGTCAAGCCTTGCTGACACCCCGACCGTTCGTTGGCCGGACCGACCTCTGCCTTATGATGTGGCAGTACTCGGGGTCTTCTGCCCTCCTTCTAATCTTATCCACTGTATCATGCCGTGGTACATGGGGAAGAACCTCATTTGGATTGAGTTGTAGATGAAGTATGGGACTAGTGCTGCAATGGTAACTAAAAGGGTGACGATCCAGTAGGATGGGGCCGGAGCAAGGCCCTCGATGAAAACCATGAATGCTGTGGTGGAGATGGTGGGAGTGATGGCCCCGTAGGCGAGGAGGAAGAGGTACCAGAGGGCGATGCTCCCCAGATGAAGACGTGTTGGATGAGGGTGAAGTAGGAGACCGAGAGGGCCATCTGCAAGTTGACAACCCACACGACAATGGGTGTACATGGTGGTTCCGAGGATGTCAAGACTGACAACTTCGCCACCTTTGCGGAAGGCTTGGTGTTGGAGGGAGCGGAGGCTGTGAGGAAGAAGATTGATGGTGGCGTTGAAGGACGCCGTTGAAACATCCGCGATGACCACGGAGGCCAACGGAAAGAGGACATTCTGCACACCTTCTTGGTAGAGGAGGGGGAACGCATCATTGGAAGTTAGAGCAAAGGTTAAGATGAATTCAGATCAAGTATGAGGAAGTTAGAATGGAAAAAGAGTATGGCTGAATTTATCAGTACATAAAAGAGAAAATTTTCAAAATTATCCAGCAGAATTCACAGGATTTAGTGAGTTGAGGAGAACAAAGGTTTTTTTTTAAGTGCGAAGATTACATCTGTGCTAATTGCTAAAGGGCATTCAGAAGAATTTAAGTGGTTCTAAAATGATTGTTCGCATGGAGTATGTTTATAGTTCACAATGTTGAGGTTTCACACACAAAGTTGGTAAAAAAAACAAACATTTTCCTACTTGAAGTCTTGGTAATGATCCGATAAAATACTCGTAATTTTGGTAACTAAGTGTTTAATTAAAAAAAAAAATCCAGGAAGGATTTGTGGATCGTGCACTAAATTTGGCAGGGTATAATATTTTCCATTAAATGATCAGCTTATTGCATTCTGCAAGAAAAGAAACACAACATAAACTACTTGTGCTTTAATTGTCTGATGCCAAACATGTCAAGTGTTTTTTTTTTCTTCCTTTTTTGAGAAAAAAATTATAGCAAAATTGAATTACGCGATAACATAGTTATGGAAAACAGGCACTAGATACATACCTTCAAACAGAAACGAGCAGAAAACATCCGGTCGAACACACAAGTGCAATGACAGGTAGAGATGTGAAGAAGACATTATAGAACGACATAAACCAATCATTATACGCTGGTTGACCGGAGAATGATGTATAGGCCTCGTACAAGAACAGTGTCACGCCAAAGGTAATATTCTTGTAGAAAAAGTAACATATCTGCAAAGTAAAGGGCATATTAACAACAGGTTGAGAGATAAATTGAACATTACAAACTCATTGGAACGGGAAATGTTCTATTATACCATTGAAGAGATCCTCGGTAACACCAATGCCCATGAACGAGTAGTAAACGTTCTAGAAACCGGAACTGAGCTATTGCAACGTCACTTGCCATGACTGCCTGAAATTATAAGCAAGCATATGGGATAGAATTAGAGCTTGAATTTTAACACTAGAATTATGGTTAAATAAAAAATATTAAAATCATCTATTTGAATTTTATTAATCCTGGGGTTGAGGTTTAGCTGTTCGCAAATACTGTAGGGTTATAGACGTAGAAAGCTTGTATTTTTACTCAAAGGCACTATTTAAAAAGACCCCTATTCAAAGTAAGCATTTCCCTGTTTCGTGTTTCAAAGACTTGTGAGGATTGTTTCAACACAAATCTGAATGCCCACCGGCAACGGCGGCAAGACCTCAATGGAATAATCAGGCTAAGTTTTTCATTCTCTTTTCTAAAAGATGATATATTGTGAATTGAAGTGACCTAAAGTAAGAATCAGATTTAGAAAGAATTATCCCTATGGAAATGAATTTGAAGTAGCATCTTACGAGAAGAATAACACACAAGTTGAATGTTGTAACTTAGAAGACCATGTTAAGGAATAAAACTAAGGTCCATCTATATACTTAACCTCCAAAAATCAGGGTAATAATGGATGCATGACTATTTTTGAAAGAGATAACCTTTAGAGTTTAGAAATTGAACTCCAACAAGAAATTTCAAAATTTTCATGATATTAGGGATTCTGAATTCTTTCAAAATAATCCATACATCCATCCAAGGGCATAAAAAATGCATAATAAAATAAGACATACATCTTGAATAAATATCCATATGTTTGTGTTCAATTGTTAATGGTGCTAACCTGCATTCCTTCAGCCCCACTGATGCCAATGCCTATGTCTGCTTCTTGAAGCATACCCACATCGTTGGCCCCATCACAATTCCTAGTGTTACTTTACCAGTGCCGACTTTGACCAGTCTCGTGACCTGGTCAATAAAAACGATGGCCTCATAAGATATATGTTGATAGAAGGATATAAAAAAAGCAAATAGACAATGGAAACATCTCGAAAACTCACAAGGGCTTTTTGTTTGGGGGAAGAGCGGCAGCATATGACTGATGCACAGCCCACCGCCAGCTGTAAGAAGAAGTTCTTGACATCATCTTCCAAAGCATATGTGAGCGATTTCCCATCAATGATCAAAGCAAATGACTCTGTGCTCGATGAATCTATTAGTTTCTTCCCGTCACTTATCTGTTGGACAACACTGTCTTTATGTGCCTGAAAAAAGGAAAAAATGTCAAGAAGATCTGAGCATGTAATCTTTTTTTCATCCTACGAGGTGAAATAGATTTTAACTTTGTTCTAAAAGACCATTAAAAACTTAAAAAATAGGTAATGCATTGCAGTAAGAAGTACCACGGAAAGATCCTAACTTTGTTTAAAAATGTGATGAACAATCTCCAAATAAGAAGTTTTCTGAAATAAGCACGAGGAATCCCGTGTGGCTTTTGATTAATGATATCCTGTTATTCTTTGTACATCAAGTAAATTCCATGGGAGATATGTAATTAATGTTTATAAATCCAGAATTGAAGGGCCATTCCCACATACAAAGATTTCTGAGTTGATGTAATAAATGCCTCAATTTCATGTGAAGGTTTACTCCTAACAAATGTTTGCCTCTAAGAAATATAGAAAATGGAGAATTTTCAAAAATAGAGCTGGTAAAAGCCCACTTGTATTCTTTACCAGCTCCATTTAATTGCAGTGACAGTACCCTAATCACTGAGTAGTAGTAGTAGATAAAATTTCTTTTTATTCATTAATTTGGTTCTAATCCTCATAGTTCATTGTCACTAAAAAATTGATTCATCTAGGTCAAGCATCCATATTTTTAAGTCTCACTGATGAGCTTATTCCCAATTAATCAATTTGCACTAGAAAATTTTTACGAGTTTCAGATGCAGCAGCAGTACTAATACTGAATAGAAGTGACACCAGGACACAATTCAGTATAAATAGCATTTTTTTAATTACCTTAGCAATGGCATGTTTGTTTCCTTCTTTCTCCAAAGCAAGAATTTCTGGTGTTTCCAAAGTGATGACTATCTGCTTCATTCCTTGCCTTAGTAAACTGCACGCAAAACTGAAGAAAAAGAGAACAAAGGAAAAACACCGAGTCAATGAAGGCAGAAATGATGTGAAAAGAAATTTTGAAGAAAGCGTTCATTGGGAAAATGTTAATGAAATTTTTAAAAATTAAGAACTCTTTCTTTTTCTTTTTATGGCATACCAATATTGACGGCAGTCTCCATCTTATCACCAGTTAATACCAAAAGCTTAATTCCAGCTTGTGCCAGTTTGTCGATACATTCAGGTACCTACAGCAAAAGGATGAATAAATTCAATATGAAACACTTATGAGATGGTGATTTTTTTTTTTTTTACATGGAATAAAAATCTTCTACCTACCCCATTTGGAGCTTGTCTTCAACAGCTGTAGCACCAAGAAGAATCAGATCCTTCTCGATCATCTCAGCAGCTTCATCAATCTTTTCCGCTCTATCAGCACTAACTGAGTTCTTTGCCGCGGTAAATTCTTTGTTGAATTTCTCATACTCCTCTCCATCAAGTTCACGGATATGCAAGAACAAGGGTCCTTAGACCGGCGTCGGCATACTCATGCAAGTGCTCCTTAGTCATCTCCTCAAATTCTCTTCCATTCTTTGCAAGCCTTTCAAACATAACACTGTTTAAATGTTGAAAAGAAAACTATTAGATATAATACATAATATGTTCAAATTGAGAACCATAGCAATGAACTATTAAATTAACCCTTGTAGGGTAATGATTGTTGCATTGAAGCATACACACCTGTCGGCACCTTTAGTGAGAAGCAACAGTTCCCTTCCTCGCTTTTAACAACCACAGACATCCTTTTCCGAGTGCTATTAAACTCTAAAAATGTTCAATAGCCTATATGACCTGCAAAGAAGGTGAATAAATACAAGTTGTTATCTCAATTGCTAGTAGCAGAAATCAGGAATGAGGTGTGTCTCTCATGCAAGCGCAAACCTTTCCACTCTCTTGCCTGTCGAAGGCTCAAGCTCGCGAATTGAGATGGCTGACTGTGTCCTCTGGAAGAACTCGAAGCCTAATTCCCTTGCTGCAATGACAAAGCAAGCCTCATCGGGTGACTCAGCTTCATAGGTAATTTTTCCAGACGCTTGATCAATTTCAGGTATAGCAGTGTGGCAGACGGGCCAGCAGCCGGAAGAAACATCTGTATGACATCAGAACGAGGCTGCTTGACCCAATTCTCATTCATAAGACGGTCATCTTTGAAATTAAACCCTTTACTGCTGATGTTCTGTCCGCTTCCTGCTCTTCTAGAGCTCCTCATAAATCAAAGGGAATCCTTTTCGTTTAGCCATTGCCTTCTCAACCTCAGTAATACCACGGCCATAGGCAGTACCAGCTATGGAACACTTGATGAACTCCATCGAGTTACAAGTCAGTGTTCCAGTCTTATCTGAGAGGATAGTGTCCACTTGACCTAATTCCTCATTCAAATTGAGGTCCGAGCATGAGCGGGAGTGTCTGATTCCTCGTGATACATGTTAAGGTCCTGGTTGATGAAAATGGTCTGCAGAACTTTAACAATCTCTATCGAAACATACAAGGAGATTGGAATGAAGTAACCATAAAGCATCATTGCAGTTAAGAAGTGCAAGAGTGCTGCCGAGCTGCCTGTTTAGGATTATAGAACACAGTGGTGTCATCAGGTCGGAGATACCAACGTTTCATCTTGCCATTTTTCAGGTCCTCACTCGTTTGGATACCAAAGAAAATTGACCCGATGGTGGAGATCACGACCAAGGCAAATAGCAAAAGGTAAATAAGTTTATCCATTTTCTCTCTCGATCTTGCTTCTCTTTGATGGTGGGTTTGTCGCATTCTGCATAACCTTGGTGTCATGACCTGTGAATATCACGACCCCATAGATAAAATCAGTGTTCCGGAGTTTGGAATCCCTGAGAAGAATCTGCTGAGGCGAGAGAGGGTATTGTTGCCCTTCATACTCCATGGTCCAACAAAAGTGTAGAGGTTTGCATTCGGGTCTTCACATTTTATTATTGCTTTGAAATGTTTGAAGCTAGCATCATCCTGTAAGTTTGCAGTTGCTTCCAGCGACTGCTTCAGCTTCAAATTGTTTCTCCGTCAAGGTTCATGGTCTCACATAACAGATTGCCTCCTCATAACTGGATGAGAGCAAGACCAGGTCGGCAGGAAGAAGTTTCCTTCTCCACCTTCACTATATCTCCGACCCTCAGATTTTTCCATTCACTGAAGTCAAGTGTCCCTCACCGTAATGCACTTAACTTTCGATTGTTCACCTCTTTATCCTGCAACAAAGATTATGCTTTAGATTTTAAAAAAAAAAAAAAAAAACCATAAAACTACACCATAAATAACCCTAAATCTATCTCAGCAAATGGTTGAAGATGCTTCCAATTTAATTTTTGTCCAAATGTAAGGGCAATTTGCCCCGTCTAAATGAAATAACAAGAGCAATAAAATCAAAAACACTATATAAATTTTGACTTTTCAGAACTAAGGAGAAGGAACCAACTCATAATTTTCTCACATGCAGACTCTACACCGAAAACAAACTAATGAAACATATCATCAGGATGAGCACTTCTTTAATTAATATCTATCATTTTCCTTACAAAAAAGGGGAGAATTCAGATACTCAAGTTTTCTTCAAGGCGAACCTCTCCTAGTTACAGGGAGCTCAAGTTGTCATCTATTGTATATAATTAATCAACAAATATGTTCCTTAAATTGTTTTCCCATATATGATGCAAGCAAGCAAATATAGGATAAAATTCGATGAGATTCAAACATAGGCATCTCTCATCAAACTCAATTAAATTCAACGCTAAATTCTCTACTTTTACTTCTAACAAAGGACATGGAGAAGAAAACAATACCTGTTGCTTCCTCCTCCAGTCTTCAACAGCCTCCTTCGCCATCGTCGCCCCAATCACCACAATCAGAGGCAGAATCGCGCTCACCGCAGAATAAGGCGCCAGCGGGGTGAAGGAGAGGCACCCAGTGATGAGGAAATAAATGTTGGCAACCCTCCTGAACTGCTCAAAACAAAGATTTGGGAACAAAAGTGGCCAACGTGTATTGGTTGTGGACACATAATTGCTTGCATAGTTGAGATTGGTGGCCTCAAAACAATCTGGCTCATTGGCGAAGGCGATCCGGGAGAACCCCGGGCCGCCGATATTCGAATGATCATCATGAAGAGAGGGCTTCACACAAGAAAAGCTGAACAATTTACTAAAATGGAGCTTCTTCCTCCTTCCCCCAGCCATCTAATGTGCTCAAACCAATGCAATACGCAATCTCAATTTAAAAAAATTGAGGTTTTAGAGAGACCCAGGAGCTAACGTGCAGCAGAAACGGTAGCAGGAATTCTCAAATAACCAAACTTTTGATCCCACACAAAGAATTAATGGAGAACAAAATAAAGATGCTACCTTTATTTCACAAAACAAGCTAAAGCTTGAAAATTTCAAAACCTAGCAGGTACCCAGATGGAAAAACCGCTCCTTTTATCTCTCTAGGATCACAATCCCATAGATCAGAGCAGCCCGCGAGCTATAAAAGGCACCCCAAGCTTTGAATCTTTCTCTGGTCTTTGATCACCCGTCGGCTTTGACAATCTCATGGAAGACGGAGACCTCTTCTCAATTGCGCATAATAATTTTTTTTATGTGAACAAAACGGGGAGGAATTTGGATAAAAATGGGAGCTTGAACCCAGAGTTTCTAGAAGGACAGGGAAAATCTACGTTGAAAGTCACAGAGAGGGTGAAAATTGACAGCAAGCTTTTTTTTTTTTCTTTTTTGGCGCCTTGGCTAAAAAAATGGTTTTTTATTCAATGAAAGCTCTGTTTCTCTCTCTAGAATTCCCCCCCTCCTCTCTCTGTCTCCTTCTCTCTCTTCTCTCTAGAGAAGGAGACAGAGAGGGGGAATAGGATTCAAGGAACCTGTTTCATGTAATATTTGGGGGGAATAATTTATGGGGGTAGGGAAATGGTTCGTGGGATGGAGAAAAAAGGGGGGTGAATATATCACCACATCAATTATAGGGGGTTAGAGTTTCTAATTAATTATGTGTGGAGGATTAGATTATGTTTAATGGTGGAGATTCTCTAAATCTAAATCCTTGGGGGAGGGGGCTCCCTTTAAAAAACTAGGATTAGTGCTTGCTTAAGGAAAATTAGTTATAAAAAGGTTTTTTGTCGCTTAATTAATGCATTTAAGCAAATGTGTATGACTTGGGGGAAAAAAAACAAACTTGGTTGAAAAGAAAGATAATAAATACATTTATATATAGTTAGAGAATTAATGAAGACTCTTTTTGTCAACGCCGGAGTTGTCGGAAATTTCTCTTGATATAGTTATTTCATACTTTATTTCTGAGGACTCCGATTATGATCGCAGTCCTCAAAAAATGCATTATTTATGAGGATTGTAATATCGCAGTTCTACAAAAAATTTCATGTTTCTAATTCTTTATAGAATTGCGACCATGATCGCAGTCATAGTCATGATCGCAATATTTACAAAAATATTTTATATTTGAGTTTTATTAGGACCGAGACCATGAGGATGTGATCATGGTCATAGTCTTCACAAAATGTCTTATTTTTGAATTTTTGTGAGTATTGCGACTAGTACTGCGATCATAATTACAATCCTCACAAAATGCCATATTTCTGAGTGATCGTAGTCCCACAAAAATTCTTTGTTTCTGAGTAATCGTAGTCCTTACAAAATGTCTTATTTCTGAGTCTTTACAGAAGATTGCGATCATGAGTCGCGATCCTCATATCAGCATCGTAATTATCAGCAAACCCCATCCACTGATATCGAATGATCCCTTATACTTTTCAGATATAAACACAAATAAACTCATCGCGAACACGAACAAACGAGATTTGCATAAGGTCGATGCAAAAAAGAAAAAAAAAATCAGGGGCTCCGCCACCGACCCCCTTCCAACCCCCATGGGGACTTGACCGAGCAGGTCGACTCGCGAGTAACTCTGCGTTGGAAACAAAATTGAGGGGAGAGTAACGTTGAAGTGTTGGGTAGAGTAAAAGAGAAAATAAAAATATATAAAGAAGTGATAGTTGGGAACCAGCTTAAGCTGGCGTGGATGAGACCGTAGCGAACATAATAATGAAGTTGAGGTTTTTTTCTAATTAGAAGCGAAGTAAGTGGCTATATCAAAATTTTCCTAAAAAAATTCAAATAAAATTCTAGTTTCATAATAGTACTCCTTTTATTCATAGTATAGTAATTTAACTCGTAGACATTTTCAGAAAATAATAATACATAAAATCTTATTATTGGATTTGGAGTTTAATTTAATTAATTACTTAATTTTCTATACTAGTAAATTTTTCTCTTCTAGATTTAGAGCACACGAGGCGGCGCTCAAGCAGGAAGAAAATCGCGGAGCTCTGGTGGTCAAAACAAACACCAATCTTTTACTTACAGCAAATTAGTTCATTAACTAAAATCTTAATACGCACTTAAATTTTTTAATTATTTTGTCGGCTACTTCTTCTGTGCCCCACGTGGCTCGTGCTATAAATTTCCATCAATGACCAAAATGCCCTTAGAGGCTTCTAGAACATTTCACAAGAGCATGAGATGTCATTGCCATGGTGCAGGGCATATCGGGAAGAAATCCCATGAGGAGATGAATGGTTGTTGGTATGAAATTATAGGTGGCCAACTACTAAAGATAGAGGGAGGAGTTGGGAGTTGACAGAGTAGTTTTGTGGGGTCAAGGTGGGAATGAATTTGCTGAAATTTTGTCAAGCTAGAGAGAGAAAGAAGAGAGAGAGAGAGAGAGAGAGAGAGAGAGAGAGAGAGGGCTTAAGGTCCAAATTATGGAGGCTAATCTCTAATTAAGGTTTTGATTTGTGGGTAGTGTTAACATGGGCCAAGGGCACTTATCAACCATACAAGTCATTGATGACATAATTTCCATGTATTTTTTAATTTTTTATATTTTTTTTGCAAATTAGATATATTCAGACGTCTTGAAGCCGACTAATATCTGAAGATGTAGTGGCACCGTCTGTCTCAAATTGACGGGATGTCAGGATTATACATGGTGGGAATCGAACTGGAGATTGTTATTTTCTTGACACGTTCTATTTGCGAGCAAGGAGGCCTTGCATTAATCGTGAGATTTTAAAGTTAATTTTATCTAACGTACCATTGTCTTAATGAAGACATATTGCTCGATAGAAATGAGTGATCTATAAAATGTGTTTCTTTAGTCTATAAAAAAAAAGTAGGGAGATATGCGACAATGAAGCTCAATTTCATGGTAAAAGTGTGAGATTAACCAATTGCTTTGATCGATTTAGTCGGATTGAGAATACTCTCAACAATATGCTCGTTCATCTAAAATTCTTTTCAAATACATGGAAATTGAAAAGAAGCCAAAGAGAAATAAAAGAAGAAGAAGAAAGAACAAAGAGAATTTTATAGAAAGCCATGTCCATTGCTTTGTCTAAATTGCTAATTGGATTCCCATTTGACATGCAATAAGCCATAATGAGATGTGCTTTTGATTCCATCTTTTTTGATCCCAACTTCGTATTCTTTATATTTGTCTCAATATCAATATTGTTGTTTCATCTTTGTATCCTTCATTTAGAGAGAGAATGAAATGTCTGTTTTTTCTATAAAAAAAAAATTGTTGTTTACATAGATGGAGTGGTGGTCCCTCAAGAACCAATGCCTTTGTCCCCATTCATCCTAACAAAGGCATATGCTTACATTTATCCCTTTCATTTGGTACTGAACAAACAAAAAGTTAGGTTTCTAGTACTGCAGAGTACAATATCCATCAGTTGGTTACTGTTTATTCTTGTTTGAGGAAAAGCTCACAGTCTAGCTCTTTTTCAGAGAAAAAAGTATTTTATTAGGAGAATCAAATTCACGACCTCTAACAAAGAAATAAAGTATAGTACGGTCTTAAACTAAGCTCATCTGATTCATGAATTGCTAATTGATCGTTAAGAATTATTGACGTTGAAGTTGTAGTTCAGTTCAGATCTCACTCGTAAGTGCTCATATCAAAAAGAATAATAAAAAGACAAAAATAAAGGTTGCTACTTTAATCACATTAGGAAAAAAAATGAATTAAAGATCAAATAAAACTGAATTCAAGATTTTTTTGGTAGTTTTCTCTGTTGTGTCATGTTGAGTTTCATTAACAACCAATCTAATATCCATACAAAAAATCAACAAGTCTTTGTTGAAACGATATCACAACGATTTCTCATCGAATATGGGCATATGTGTTGAGGTCGTGGCTAGATTTAACTTTAATCGAGTTTCTTTTTTAGATAGATACTAAATAAAACTAGATTTAAGATTTCCATAAAGATTTCTTTGTCTACCTCAAATCGAATTTTATTAACTACCAGTTTAATTCCATCAAAGTTAACAAACATTCAAGCTAACAAGTTAAAAGATTTTGTAAATGTAGACTGAGTCTTAATAAGTCACTTTCATCAAACATGTCTTGATCATCTCCATGCACCTTCTTCACATCAGCAGACAGCTCCATATGAAAAGAGACAAATAGCTTACTTATTGTCAAGAAACAAATAAGCAAAAACCCACATTATAGTGCTACAGATGCTTGAACCTAAAGGTCCTTTTCTTTTATGTTCCATAATTTTGTGTTAGGTAAATGTTCTGTAGTTTCTGGTAAAATTGAGATTGATTGATTGGTTTGATTCATATGTTCATTAAACTCTTGTTGACTTAATTCAGTTATTTGTTTTTCACACTCCACACAAGCTTTGATACAAATTGTTGAGTTTCCTAGTCAAAATATGTTAACTTATAGTAGTAGGTGGAGCATGTGAAACTAAAGTTCAGAACTGAAATATGACCTGCAAGATGTTTCCTTGTTGCCAATCATTTGTAAAGCATATCTTAACTTGTTTCCTATCTTTTCACCAAGAAGTTGAAATTTCAGTACTAATAACAGTATTGGTACCAGTCGTAGGTTTTTAGTATTAGAATAGATGATACTAGAAATATTAGTTGTTTCATCTTGATTCTATATACATATTGTTTCATCTCTATTATAATATCTGTACCAGTTCTACATATCAGTATTTGACGATATTCCAAAACTTAAATTACAGTTTGTAAAGATTTAACTGAAATTGAATGAGGAGCTTTTATCACTCACTTAAAAGAAAAGTTAACTCTACCATTTAAGAAAGAAATATATATATTTCAGTAATACATGGTAGGCTACCAAATTTACCACATATCTTTTTATTTCTACAGTAAAATTCACATTTTGAGATCTCTTTGTGAACAATACACCATTTCTCAACATAGGAACAAAAAAAACTCAGCATCAAGTACAAAGTTCATATATCTAAAAGGCCATGTGCACCACATAGAGCTTATCAAGTTAAGTAGGATTTAAACCAATCTCCATGTCAGAACATGACAAGGATATCACACTCATTTGGACAAACTTAGTCTTTGGAGATGTCACTTTTAAAAACAAACAAAAGCTCAAGTTGTAATTTTTATATATGGTGACACTCTTTGATAGCAATCATTGCATTTATCTTGTCTCCTCTTGATATTTTGCAAAAAAAGATATCTAGGGCCAAGACAGCATAAAATCTACTGTATATTCAGGTTACAAAATTCATTTACATCTTGCATCATTTAAAAAAAAATCTATTTGCATCAGGAAAAATAAAACTCGTATAATATAATTAATAAGAAAACAGTTCTTCGAAAACGTTGTGAGGATTAAGTGATTCTATAAGTCTAATTGCATTTCTATTGTTAGAGGAAAATTAAGAAAAAGGGAAGAAAGTGTGAAGAAACTTCCATATGAAATCAATAAGCAAGGAATAATACTACCTTGAGAAGAAGAATATCCCTTCCCTTGCCTCAAGTTACCCCATCTTGGAATTCAATGGTTGATATGTGAAGAAAAGGAGAGGATTGATTGACTAGAGAGAGAGAGAGAGAGAGAGAGAGAGAGAGAGAGAGAGAAGGCCAAGATAGGCAAGGGATCTTCTCATACAAAAAAACAAGGCAATGACTTCTTGTGAGGACTTGGTTACAAAATTTGATAAGCCTTGTTGAATTCTATGAAAATTGTATAACATGGCTCCATTGTTTGATTAACCCCTCAAACTAAGAAAAGTCTATGGAATCGATAACCAAATTGTCATTTTGACGGGTCTAGACCCGTTTACCCGGTAGACGATCTGGAGTTAACATGAATCGCCGGAGGATAAATTTGTTTGGTTTTAATGACAATCCATTAAGAATCCAAGTGTTACCAAATCTATGTCGATCTTACCCGTTTAGACAGAAATATTTTTCTAAAACACAACTCAATATGGGTTAAAGATACCGAAGAGTACTGGTACATACAGTAATATTTCATATAATAATATTTTTAATGTTAGTTTCTGCTTAACAGGAGTCAATCTGACAACTATTCAAGATCACTGAAATATCAACAATCTAATTGGCCAGGTCGGCAAATATCAGGTGGGGAGGTTTTCCGTTCAAGAGAATTCCTTAATTTAAGAACCACCTTTCAATTTCTTCCTTGGTTAAACACCAATTAGACTGAATCTAAATCAGTCTCAATATACTGAATATCAGTATATCCCCTGTATAAAGAAATTAATTCACTTATACAGTACTTGGAGTGAGGTAAGCTTAGAGCGAATCTCCTTAAGACAATTACGTCCCCATAGCACTACCAAATCACCGTACGGTTATACCTGTGATGGTTGAAGCAGCATGATAAGACAAATTTCGAGAGAATATTTGCCTTCACTTTAGAGGAGCACCCACTGTAGAAGAAGAAAGAAGGTTGAAGAATATTCTTCTTCGGAAGTCCCAGATTCAAACAACAATTCTATTAAGAATCTGTTAAATTTTCTGAGCCCTCTTTCAGAACGAATTTTGCAGAATCTCCTTTGGAAGTCGCTTCGGAAACTGACTTTCCTTTGAAGACAGCGATTCGGTCTGAACCGTTGCAACTGTTCGGTCCAACCGCCCAACCGCACAGACGGTTTTTTAGACAGCCGTTGGGTGGGCTCCGGTTCGGGTATGCTTGCAAACCATACCGTGAGACCTGATTCAAAAAGAACCAGGTCGGGTAGGGAACCCGAACCCGAACTCAGACCCGAGCCCGAGGCCGGCTCGGCCCGCTGCCGCGGCGCATGTGCGGGCATAGTTCCCTTCCAATCGCGCGTGAAAACTCCAAGCACTCAAAGGGCACGCCCTTTGTTCTCAATTTTCTCTATTTAAACACTACGAACTTCCATCCCATAGCCAATGTGGGACTAAATGTTTTTAGCTACCTTTAGTCCCATTTTGACTTTGAATTAGACAATCTTTAGACTTGAATATCTCATTCATTTGAAGTCGGAATTGAACATGTGAATATACCACGTTCATCCCCAATGAAAGGAGAACACACTCCAATCATCATCCAATTGATTCAATCAACGGATCTCGCCGTAATTCAATTCAAGATATTTGCAAAAAAAGATATCTAGGGCCAAGATAGCATAAAATCTACTGTATAGTCAGGTTACAAAATTCATTTACATGAAGAATTCAAGCTTGAGATGACAAGATATTGTTATAATGCATTTGTTAGGTCTAAGAGTGATGTGCTCCTCTTGAGGTACCAATGTGATGCACAAGAGTCTATTATTGTAATTGTTTATTTCTATGCCAAGCCTTGGTTTTGCACTAAAGCTTTTGCCAAATGTATTTGGCTTTGTACATGTTCGTTCAAGTTCTATTTGCATCATTTTAAAAAAAAAAAAAAAATCTATTTGCATCAGGAAAAAATAAAACTCTTATAATATAATTAATTAAGAAAACAGTCTTCCAAAACGTTGTGAGGATTAAGTGATTCTATAAGTCTAATTGCATTTCTATTGTTAGAGGGAAAATAAGAAAAAGGGAAGAAGTGTGAAGAAACTTCCATATGAAATCAATAAGCAAGGAATAATACTACCCCTGAGAAGAAGATATCCCTTCCCTTGCCTCAAGTTACCCCACCTTGGAATTCAATGGTTGATATGTGAAGAAAAGGAGAGGATTGATTGACTAGAGAGAGAGAGAGGAGAGAGAGAGAGAGAGAGAGAGGGCCAAGATAGGCAAGGGATCTTCTCATACAAAAAAACAAGGCAATGACTTCTTGTGAGGACTGGTTACAAAATTTGATAAGCCTTGTTGAATTCTATGAAAATTGAATAACATGGCTCCATTGTTTGATTAACCCCTCAAACTAAGAAAAGTCTATGGAATCGATAACCAAATTGTCATTTTGACGGGTCTAGACCCGTTTACCTGGTAGACAATCTGGAGTTAACATGAATCGCCCGGAGGATATATTTGTTTGGTTTTAATGACATCCATTAAGAAATCAAGTTGTTACCAAATCTATGTCGATCTTACCCGTTTAGATAGAAATATTTTTCTAAAACATAACTAAATATGGGTTAAAGATACCGAAGAGTACTGGTACATACAGTAATATTTCATATAATAATATTTTTAATGTTAGTTTCTGCTTAACAGGAATCAATCTGACAACTATTCAAGATCACTGAAATATCAACAATCTAATTGGCTCGGTCGGCAAATATCAGGGGGAGGTTTTCCGTTCAAGAGAACGTTCCTTAATTTAAGAACCACCTTTCAATTTCCTTCCTTGGTTAAACACCAATTAGACTGAATCTAAATCAGTCTCAATATACTGAATATCAGTATATCTCCTATACAGTACTTGGAGTGAGGTACGCTTAGAGCGAATCTTCTTAAGACAATTACGTCCCCTCACGTATTTGGATAGCACTATCAAATTACCGTACGGTTAGTACCTGTGATGGTTGAAGCAGCATGACAAAGACAAATTTCGAGAGAATATTTGCCTTTACTTTAGAGGAGCACCCACTGTAGAAGAAGAAAGAAGGTTGAAGAATATTCTTCTTCGGAAGTCCCAGATTCAGACAACAATTCTATTAAGAATCTGTTGAATTTTCTGAGCCCTCTTTCAGAACGAAATTTTGCAGAATCTCCTTTGGAAGTCGCTTCGGAAACTGACTTTCCTTTGGAAGTCAGCGATTCAGTTGAACCGTTGCAACTGTTCGGTCCAACCGCCCCAACCGCACAGACGGTTTTAGACAGCCGTTGGTGGGCGGTTTGGATCGAGATAATAGAGCGGGTCCGGTTCGGGTATGCTTGCAAACTCATACCGTGAGACCTGATTCAAAAAGAACCAGGTCGGGTAGGGAACCCGAACCCGAACTCAGACCCGAGCCTGGCCCGGCCCGCCGCCGCGCATGTGCGGGCATAGTTCCCTCTCAATCGCGCGCGAAAACTCCAGTACCTAAAGGGCACGCTCTTTGTTCTCAATTTTCTCTATTTAAACACTACGAACTTCCATCCCATGGCCAATATGGGACTAAATGCTTTTAGCTACCTTTAGTCCATTTTGGCTTTGAATTAGGCAATCTTTAGACTTGAATATCTCATTCATTTGAAGTCGGAATTGAACATGTGAATATACCACGTTCATCCCCAATGAAAGGAGAACACACTCCAACCATCATCCAATTGATTCGATCAACGGATCTCGCAGTAATTCAATTCAAAGATTCACATTTATATTCTTCATATTCCAACATTTAATAGAATACACTACCATTATTTTGTTATTGTTGCTATGTGACCTATTGGGTAGGGGGCATGTCTTATTGTAATCGCATTGGGTACAAATATGGACTAATGGTGCGTAGACCCTACTCGACTTGATAACAAACATATCTAGAAGACCAGAACATCTTTAGGGTAGCAATCAAGAATGACCTCAGAAAGCTGGTCAAGCCACATGCAAATCTTTGGGAGGGCAACAATGAATGACTCTATGATCATGACTTTGACACCATACACACGGCTTGTGGAATTTTAAGAACCATGTATGGAATTCTTTTAATTTGGGAGTCTAGAAGAAGATTATATTCTCCTCCCTCAAAAATCTTCTCCTTGGAGTATCAATCAAGAAACCCATGGAAAAAAGGGCTGGTCTTTGCCTCCTTCACAAGATGGCATTGGTATAGAGAGCTCTAGTGCACATGAATGAATGTCTTCTTGGGGTCTGTTTGGTTATCGTAACTGGTCGTAATTTATAGTTGTAATTGGTAAAGTCTTTTACAATTGTAAATGAGTTACATGTATGTAAATTTTTACGGTGTTTGGTTGGTAATATAAAATTGTAAAGTGGAAAGTGTATTGTACTTTACGGTGTTTGGTTGTCGTAATGTAGTCGTAAGTGAAAAAGTTGACCACAAAATTAACTATTTGGTGATTTTAAAAGTTTTAATACTGCAAATAAATATTAAAAAAATTAAATATTAAAAAATTTTAAATATTAATATAAAAAAAATATTACAAATTTATATGACCACAAAATTAACTGTAACTGGGCTGTAAGTGAGTGGTAACTGGGTTGCAAGTAAGTGTTAGTTGAGTTACGTAAGTCTTTTACGAATTACGGTCCAAATAAACACCGTAATTGTAACTGGGTAGTAAGTCATTTACGAATTACGGAGTTTTACGCGAAACAAACGGCCCCTTGATCTCATAGGTTGCAATGGGTTTATGGAGTTGGATCCCTCTTTAATATGTTGCCCATAAGTAGGTTTTTATTATTTTCTACTTGAAGGCATAAACATCCACAATTCTCTTTCTTTCTTTTTCTTTTAAGTAAATGCCATTGTCTGAACTTAAATTTCTCATCTCTGACAACATAAGTAGAACTAGGAGTCTTGTGGACGACTCTCCCTTAACAAAAAGAAAGAGCAAAACAAACATGTAACTCTTCAAATTTCAATAATTCTATTGTAGGTTTACATGTGGAAAATTTTCAATAAACCTTATATTATATGTTTTATTTATGTGTTTTTTTAATTGATGCATTTATCTATCTCTATTCTCAATCTTTACATTTTATCATGAATGTATTCACATAAATAATGATAGAGTCGTGTTATAGTTTCCATGTGCTAGCCAGATACAGAGGGCACACATAATATTTTACACACATATAACGTCATAATCATGTTATTGGTCCCCGCGTGCTAGCCACACGTGCATAGCGCACATAATATTTTAAATATTTGAAGTCTCCTATTTTGAACAAACACGTGCACTACATATGCATTTACTGGTAAGAATTTATAAACAAAAATTTCATAAGTAATTAACCTTAGTTGGTGAGGAATTAATACTAAAAATCTAATCTCTAAGATCAGCCACCAACATTAATTTGGACAAGATTATTTGGATAACCCAACATGTATGGTTCACTAATCAAGAAATTATCACCAAGCAATTAATTTTAAATCTCTTTTTCTTAAAGCTACTATTTAATTTCTCAAGATATTCTCTTACACTAATCACTGAAAACTCCTCACTTCCCAAACTTAGAAAAAAAATAGAGCTGCATTTGAGAATCCCAGTGATATATTTTTTAACCTAATTTTACTTATTCTATGCAAAATTTTTAAATTTGTCTGTAAACTTTGCAATGAATATCTACTTTATTGCTTTGCTCAAGTTCTAGGGCATGCTTGCCATCTCCTCTCTCTTGGTGGTGGGTACATGATTTAAACTTTCTAGATGTTAGGTAATAAATGTGGTTAGTTATTCATTTTAACAAGGAAAGGGAAAAAATATAGATGTGAGGTGAGACGGTATCTCAGTTAAGAGCAGGATTTGAACTCTAGATCTCATACATAATCATTGTTTTTTATTGTGGGTATTGTAACTTATGACACCAACAAGTTTTTTGTGAACTTGGTCGCAACATGGTTAGGTAGGTATTAATGCCTAAATCTAACTAATCCTTGCCAAATAAACAAATCTAGCGAGGAATTAGGGTGCAAGTTTTCATGTGTAGAATCGTCATTTTGATTCCTTTTGTAATAGTTATACGCTTATCCTTTTACTGTTACAGATGAACTTGAGCGTTGAAATTTCACAGCAGGCCTGTTTGGTTAAGGGTGAAAGTGAGGAAGTAAAGAAGTGAGAAAGTGATAATAGTTTCCTTTGGAACTTAGGAATTGGTTAGTAAGTTTTCCGGTGTTTGGATGGTAATGTGGAAGTGGAAAAGCAGATCACAAAGTTGACCGCAAAATAATATTAAAATAAAAATTAATTAGAAATAACAAAAATGGATTGTAATTAAAATGCAAATGAGATTTACATGATCAAAAAATTAACTGTTTTGTGCTACAACTTATTACAAATGAGATTTATATGACCACAGAATTAACTGTAGCACTCTGGAAGTGAGGAAATGGTTGTGTAAAAGAGAAAAGAGAAAAGGAATAGGGGTTTTATTATTTTCCTTTTCCGGTATTTGGATAGATAGGGAAGTGAGCAATTATACTTCCTTATTTACTGACTTCCGCCCGCTTCCTTGCGACCAAACAAGTAGGTGAAGTCAGCACATTAGTCGATGTGATACCAACTCTCTTTTTAACTCGTACTATAAAAAAACGTATAATACCGAATACTCCACCTCTTCATCTAAAAAAAAAAAAATCTAATCTTAATAATAATTATGAGAGACAATTGAAATGCTAAACTTGTTTATAGAAAGAAATTACTATGGTTCCCTCAAACCCCCCACCCAAATAAAAAAAAGGAAGGAAATTTTTTTTATGGATTCTCTCCTGGTTTGGAAGAAAATGTTTAAATTTCAATAATGTAGTAGGATGAAAGAATTATTTATTTCTTGATAGAAGTTTAGCACCAAAAACAATATGATACATATTGTTTTTTCACTTCTGTAGTAGACATGGATAATATGTAAAATAAGTCTTCTGCTGCGCTTGAATATATATTGTTTTCTTTTGTGAGTGTCATTGTAGTATAGTAATAGATCTCTTTGTAACGATCATTATCTTGTATATTTTAATTGGTATATAATAATTGCAAGTGTTATTAGAAATTTTTTTTTTTAGATTTATTAGATTTAAATAGATCAATTAAACACTAAATGTGTTCATCTTAAAATTAGGTTTTGGATGCACGAGTAATTTGAAAAATGAATATTCATATTTAAAATATGATACACAAATAAATGTTTTAGAGGTAGTATTTTGTAAAAGTATCACTCTGTCTCAAATAATCCTATTTATAAAGAACTTGTGCCCACAAATATTGCCTTTATCAATGTCACATCTATACATTAATGTCAAAGCCTCTAAAAGTACGACATGAACTTTTTTTTTTCTAAAAACATTTGAGTTATTCCAGAGGACTTACAATCATTCTTAAATTAATTTCCTGCATATTACAGTCTGATCCTTTCAACTGTGATGGAAAAAATTTCACGACATAGTCTCATAGGGGAAATTCGCCCCTCTAGGATTCGAACCGTCAACCATTAAAGAACAAACCCAATGACTTATCAATAGACCTGTCAACGGGTCGGGTCCGGGTGGTACCAGACCCGGACCCGATTACTATAGGATGTACCATACCCGACCCATTTACCCGCGGGTATAGAACCTAGGTTCCCATACCCGGACCCGTGGGTTCGCGGGTCTGGACCCGTTTACCCGGACCCGTGGGTTATGGTGTTTCCTATCTGTAAGTTATGAGAAGTCATGGCTATCACACAAAAATGTTTGACAAGTGGCATTTGGAGAAGACAACGCATACCCTATTTATGCTTCCCCATTACTAATCCAGTTGGCAAACATTAATTAGCTGACATGAGCTATATATGGTGTTTCCTATCTATATAGTGTTCCCATTTACTAATCGGGTAAACGGGCAAACGGGTATGGTCCATGTAAAATCATACCCGACCCATTTACTAATCGGGCAAACGGGCAAACGGGTATTCGGGTTCGGGTTCAGAACTGAGTTTCCCATACCCGTCTAAATGGGTCGGGTCTGGGTCCAGACCCGACCCGTTGACAAGCCTACTTATCAATGAGCCACATGAAGATTGGTGACACCGACTCTTTAGACCCAAAAAAAAAAAAAACCTCACTCATACACCCAACCTCAAATTATATCTCCAGCTAGTTTCCAAGAGGTGATTATTTTTACTCATTGATAAAAGAGTGAAGAATCTCAATTTTTTTTCCTCTTTTTAAATATCTCAATAATATTGGAGAAGATTCAATGTTTTCCTTGGGTTGTATGCTGCAAAAGTTCGGCCAACAACTCATTTGACCTTTGACGTTTAATTAAGAAAACACAATTTGTTAATTCTAGCCGTCGCTTATGACTCAAAAAATTCTCAAGTCAGCATTGATCCAAAGACAAGTTTGACTTGACTCAATCAACTAATAATTAGTTTGATTTCTATGGAGCCAACTTCAATCAATAGCATTGACCCAAATTAACCTCAAAGTTTAAACTCTTAAACGAATTTTATATGTTAATACTCTTGATGCTTCTAGTTTTTAGAACATTTTGTTTTATGTAGACAATGGATTTGTCTTTTGCCTTCAACACATATGGACTTTATTAAAGAATAAATAATGAAACTATGCAAACAATGAAATCATATAACAATTAATCCAGATATATAGATCTCTCCACCACAGGGCACATCCAAATGTAAGTCTAAAATACAGCATTTTTTTTTTCCTTCAAACTTTGTAATAAGCATGTTGGTTAAATCTTCAAAGCTTATAATATAACATAAATAATATTATAACTGACTTAATTTCCTTAAAAAATTAATTCAACAAATTTTGGCACAAGGATAACACAATTTACAATTTTACAGTTGTCTTTTGAAGATTTCCTTAGAAATTATTATGTATAACTGTATACAGGGGCGGACTCACACACACTCTAGTGTGGCCGGACACCTATACTGAATTTTATAAAATAATAAAATAGTATATATAATTTTCAACTTTTTTGTATATAAGTTTTTTTAAAGAATATTTTTACTTGCAAAAACACACAGTGATAACTTATAAATCTAAGTTAGTGGATTAATTCTTAGTGGATGCAATATTAGTTTTTATTTTTTCACTCTCTTTGTTACACTAAAATTTTTAATATATTTACTTTCACACTGATAAAACAACATTCTGATAGAAATAGCCTAAAACCTAACATTAAAATGTGTAGTTAAACTATTTTTTTCTTCTCGTAAAAGGACAGGCCCCCACCCAACAAGGAAAAAAAGCCTATAAATTAAGGGCCCGATTCTTTTCCTATAGAAACAAGTCATGTCAAATGACTTCACTAATGAACTTAACAAAATAAAAGATTCTCATGGTTAGTTGTACCTCTCGTTTGTTGTCCTCTGATGATTGAATCCTTAAAATAAATATTTTTGGTGGCATCTTTCTCTTTATTTAATATTAAATTATTCAAATTGGAGATTCATTGTGTGTTGTAGTTGATCTACATTAACTAAAATAAATAAATATTTTTATTTATTCATCAAGTAGGCTCAAAATACACTATCGAACAGTTGGCTAGTTTAACTGTGTAGAATATGTGAAACTAACAAGAGTTAGTGTGTGCGAGGGTTTTTAAATGTTTAGATCATTATCAAATTGTCTGATCGAGAGTTTGTATGTTTAAAGTCATAGATCTAAGAAATATGCTACTTTTGATCATTCATTTTGTGCCTACTTGATGCATAGACAGGAAAACTATAAAACATTTGATTTTTTATTTTAATTACTTTAAATATTAATCTAGATCAATTTCAACAGAGTGGATCTTGTCTTTGAATATCGTAGAATTGAATTTGAACGAGAAAAATTCACGCTCAATTCTTTTGAAAGTAGCCAAGTCTATTCATCTATAACATTGTGTATCATCAACTTATCTAAAAAAAGGTGCCGAGCAAGTAATAAAATACATCTTAGTAGTTGCATAGCTTTATGAAGCTACAAGTCAGAATCAGATCAAAGGAAAATGACTCATATACTGTAACTCAGTGCAAGCGAGAATTGAATTTCAGACCTCATGCCACTGCAAAGGAGTTTTACCACTACCTGCAAGGCACCCTGACCTGAACTTTACCCCTAGCCCCATCAATAATTGAATATTTACTTATTGTATACAATTTAAGAAGCTAACCTGATTTTAAAACTTAATTTGATATAACGCGGCCCCGCCAAATTACCAAATCGAGCCATCAGGACTTGCATTTTAACAAAACGATAGAACCCAAGAGCCAACCTGAGTAGGGCCATAGCCCAAGTCTAACCTAGGCCCTTATCAGGCCCGGCCCATTAGAATCGGTGAAGCACTCACTACTCTTTCAAGTTCTTGTTTGTTCGTGTCCACTAACAGAATCTCAGTATGAAGAAGAGAATTATCAAATATTTTGATCAGGCATTTCCCAGTCATAAATATGTCATGCACATTTGCTACTTCTCCCAATCTCATTGAGGGCCTCTTTGATTAAGGGTGAAAGTGAGAAAGTGAGGAATTAAGAAAGTGGTAATAATTTCCTTTGGAACTTGGGAATTGGTTAGTAAGTTTTTTGGTGTTTGGATGTTGTTGGGAAGTGTGATTTGAAAAATGTTTTGTTTTTTCCGGTGTTTAGATGGTAATGTGAAAGTGGAAGTGAAAAAGTTAACCACAAAGTTGATCGCAAAATAGTATTAAAATAAAAATTAATTAAGAAAAATAAAAAATGGACTGTAATTAGAGTGCGAGTGAGATTTATATGATCAAAAAATTAACTGTCTTCTGCTACAACTTATTACAAATGAGATTTACATGACCTCAAAATTAACTGTAGCACTTTGAAAGTGAGAAAATGATTGTGTAAAAGAGAAAAGAGAAAAGGAAAAGGGGTTTTCTTATTTTCCTTTTCTGGTGTTTGGATAGATAGGGAAATGAGCAATTATACTTCCCTATTTACTTACTTCCGCCCAGTTCCTTGCAACCAAACAGCCCCTAATTATCAATCTGGCGTCTGCAAAAAATTAAACTCTTGTAAAGAAATAAGCACTATTCACTGGTTTCAAAACTAAAATAACAATTTCAACTTGATCCGATAAGATTAACTCGGAGCCGCAACGCATACAACCATGATTCCTCAAAATCACTACGGAGCCTCAACTCCTAGAACACTCGGAACCGCAACTCCTACAGTTGCGATCCTGCGAGATTGACTAACAACCACCTCTCTCACTGGATGTATACAACAACAAAAAAAACAAATTTGTGATCTTCACTTGTTCGCTGGAAAACTCTCATAATAGCGTAAATCCTATAGTAATAAATTAGGAATTGAGAACCCAAACTTTGTGTGCGTGAGAAACATAGAAAGATTGAAAGAGAAAACTT
Organism: Agave tequilana; assembly: GCA_038442645.1. Classification (NCBI taxonomy): domain Eukaryota; kingdom Viridiplantae; phylum Streptophyta; class Magnoliopsida; order Asparagales; family Asparagaceae; genus Agave; species Agave tequilana. The sequence goes on from JAVJIF010017646.1 coordinate 24,179, forward strand.
AAAAAATTTTGAGTCTTGTCTCAAGGATTGGAAAAAGAAAAAAACTCATTAAACTCTTTCAAAGCTAGTATAAAATCTTTGTAAAACTAGTGTTGAAACACTCTGGAAATGATTTGATTTATAGATACATCAATTAAAAATATTTGCTAAAATTATGCAGAGAAAAGTCAACTAGCCGTCGAAGTGAGTGTAGGACTTCCGACAGGTAACAGTCACAAAATGGCTATATTTTCAAAATTTCTGAAGGTCATTTTAAAAGTTGTATAACGGTTCGAAAATGATTATTAGCCTGTCAAAAATGATTTTCAAAAGTTTAAGAAAAACAAAGAAAAAAAAGTTGAAAACGGGGCTGTTCTGCAACAACCTGACTTTCTGCAAAGTGCTTGCGAAAATAATTTTTAAGCTGTCGAAATAGTTTTCAAAAGTTTGTGAAAAATACATAAAAAATTGTGGTAACACCCCGATCCCGCAGGTACGGGGACGTTATGGCAACGTACATACGCAGAGTGAAAACACCCTCGCGCGTACGTTAAGCCTCAGTACAGGAAATAGCCTCCATATACACAAGAGTCCTAACATTAAATAAGTACAAGAATACCTGCAGAAAAGATCAGTGAGCATGATAGATAAAGACACATGGACAGATAAGGAAATATGACAAAAGAATCAAGATACCTATGAATCGTATGAGTGACAAGTCCCCTATGTGAATCCAATGGCATATCTGACAATATGATATCTGAATCTCCAACCTGGGCACGCAAACCCAGGGTCGTCAGAAAGTGACCTAGTGAGTGGTAAAATGAAGGAGGCAGTAATATATACAATAGTAATACAAGCACGATACTAATATATAATACATGATGTTGTCTAGTGATACCATATAATAAGTATATCATAAGCAGTAGAATATATAATCATGTCAGTCTTTTAATACCATCACTACCTAGCCGGTTATCATCAGGTCATGGCTATAGTCGTATCCAGTTGATATAATAAATAGTGTTGTCTAGTGGTGATGTGATAGAAATGACCGTGTTAGTGGTGACGTGATGGAAATGAACATGTAGATGAAGTATGCAACATAATCATCCTACTGTGTTGTGCCTAGGCAGCATATAGACAATGCAAAACAAAATATAAGCAATGCAAAGTATACATGTACATGAGTACGCCACCTCAGAAAGTATAGCATGAAACAGGTAAAGTAACAATGCTTACATGTAACATGATAGCGGAAAAATGATCAGGAACAGTAACAAGTACATCTAAACAATAGTAGACATGTATCAGGCAAGTCATGTTATTTATACAATAGTAGCAATCAGTACCACCTGGTATTATAATCAATCTCTTCCAGTGTCCCATACCACTGGCAGTTCATACTGGAGCCCGCACTCCAGTCGAACCCATCCGGACATGGCCTACGGGTACCATTATCCAAACGAGAGAGTGACCAAATAACAAGTGTTCCCGACATCGCTATTGTGTATACTGTTTTATTATGTTAATTGGAAAATCATGGTCGAGGAGCTCTTATCGGGTAGGTGTATCCCGTGCATACCCGGGATCACGGCCTTAAACAAACCCCTGGCTGCTGAGACCAGGGCCCTCCGCTAAGAGGGGAGCATGAATCAGGTAACGGGAGCTCATGGAGCTATACAATCGGTAGGTAGCACTACCATCCCCTGCAGTGGGAGAACAATATGGATTCAGTACATCACCCGATAAGATCTAATCAACCGTCAAGTCTCCCCCATACCCAAGTTAGCTTATGATTTGATATGTCAAGTATACAATGTAACAAGAATAATTACAGTACATGATACGGGTAACAGGATAACAGGACCTGAGCTCTGTTGATAGCATAGAACAATATAACGGAAACATGAACAATTTAACGGGAAACGAGAACAATAGATGTGGGATTCTAGAGGTGGCCCCCGTGGCTTGGATCCACGTGGCACTTAGTTCCACACATCGCATATCAACAGCACGCATGTCCAGTAACAGGAATAACAATATCAGTGACGGGCAACAATCATATAACGAGAATACGGGGATAACAAGGAACAATAATGCATGGAATATGTACGGTGATCTATATGACAAGAATATAAACACAAGCCATGCATGTATACTGGTGAATATATATCACAGTGCTTCATGAACATGCAATACTAGTGTCAAGTGGAGCCGTGATGTGTAAACATGGCATAACTGAGTACCGAGCATCCATGTAACGATGATATCAATGTATGAAATGTGGGTAGCCAGTGGATTGGTGTAACCGTGTCCCACTACAAGTGTACAAGGTATCCGTGTAGCAGTATCTCCATAACACGCAATAGTAGTGTCAGTGTATCCGTATATCAGTGATTTCAGAACAGGCAATAACAATGTTGGTGTCTAGTGCGTTCAATGCCTTAGACTGTCTATGGGACGGTGATCCTAGCACATGACATATCAATCGCGTATCCATGGAACAGAGGTCATGAACATGGAATGACAGTATCCTGTGGAGTGTATCAGAGGTTGACATGAGATCACTGGTCGAGTGTAGTGGTGGGTCTGTATGGTGACTGTGTCATAGTGATAGTATACACGTAGCATTAACGAAGTCATAATGGCAAGTGATGTGAGAAATGTAACTACACCACGGGAAATAGATACACTCATCTCTTACGTATATGTTATAGTCGTCTCTATCATGAAGTATCGATTCAGTACCATGTATCGTGATTTATCTACATTTACAATTTATGAACGAAAGCAATCACTCAATCTACCATGAATAAATGTAATTCATACAAAGAAAACACTCACAAACTGGCTACGAGAATGTAGCTTTCTTTCCCACGATCGCAACAGATTCAGAATCGTCCGAATCGGAGTCCGGATGCTCCAGATATCGCCGAACGCTAAAAATCATCAAAATGGGTTAGATATGTAAATAAAAATATTGTAAATGCAAATACGGAAATGTAGCAGGGGGTTTTCTGTAAAATTACCTTTATTGGGTTTGGATGCGGGTTTGGGCTCATAACGGGTCGGGTCCAGATCCACAACCCATACCCAATTAACTTAAGTTAATGGGTAATGGGTTAACGGGTTTCAACCCAACATTTAGGCAACCCAATAGGGTTATTGGGTTCGGGTTCCACCCGAACCCAATAACTGAGCAGCAGCAGCAGCAGCTCTTGCTGCTGCTGCGCAAGCAGGCCGGCCAGCAAGGCTGGCCGGCGGCGGCGGCGGCGGGGACCCGCCGGCGGCGGTGCGGCAGCCCTTCAAACAGAGAGAGGGTGAGTGAGAGAGAGAGAGAGAGAGGGAGTGAACAGGGCAGCAACAGTGAACAGGGTAGCTGTTGCTGCCCTGTACCTGGCCGCGCGGCTGCCCGGCCATGGTCGCCGGCTGCGGCCGGCAGCGGCCAGCAGGGGACGGCCGGCGGCGCCGCTAGACCGCCGGCGGCATGCTGGGCCCGCGCACAGAGAGGGGGAGAGAGAGAGAGAGAAAGAGAGAAGAGAAGGGGGGCCAAGGGCTGGCGGCGGCCAGCCCGGCCTTGCCGGCGGCGGCTCCGCCCGCCCAGGCCGGCGGTCGCTCAGGGAACGGGAGAGAGAGAGTGGGAGAGAGGGAGAGAGAGAGATGGGTTTTTAAAATAAGGGGGAGAGAGAAAAGGCGGTGGAGTATGGCGGTGGTGAAGGAAGTGTGTGGAAGAAGGGAGAAGAAAAAGGAAAGAAAAAGAAAGAGTAAAATAATATTTTATTATTATTCTATTGGCCCAATTTTCGACCAGTTCCGAACGATGCCCAAAAATTATGAAAAATAGAGAATATTATCCTGTGACACAATATGAAAACGGTTTGCAGAAATTCTATCTGGTTTGCAAATTAAAAATCCTGGAAGATGTCGCCGGTACCAGGCGATACCGGTTTGACCCGATTTTTGATAAATTCAGAAAAAGCCCCAAAAATATCCTAACATAGAGAATACGATTCTAAGACACATGGTGAAAGCCGATTCTCAAAATTCTACTCCATTTGTGAAATAACAATCTTAAAGCATATTATCGGTATCAGTCGACACCGACTACGGAGATTTTCCAAAATAATCCAGAAAAATTTCAGAAAATCTTAAAAAATCTAAAATATTCGAAAATGATATTTGAAACTAAAATCGGCTCAATCTGACTAACAGAAAGGTCAAATCAACATTATACGTCGTATCGCGTACTGATACTGTGATACGTACATCAGAGAGTAGGGGGTTACAATTGTCAAAAATGAAACCATTTTGTAAACTTCTAAACTCACTGGAAAACACTGTCAGAAGCTCTTTTAGAGCTGTCGAAAGCTGTTTTTCGACAATTGGAGAAAAACAAAGGGCAAACCGTCGAAAGCGAGTCAAATTTGAATACTTCTTAACTCATTGGAAAATATTGTCGAAAACGTACATATGAGCTATTAAAAGTTCTTAAGCTAAAAATAAGATATGTGCACATTGAGTATCCATTTTCGACTATGATTGCTTGGGATGTCGAAAAATGGTTCAACATTTTCTGATTTTTTTTCAAAACTTAAATAAAATCAATTTCAATTTCATAAATCTCACAAAAATAAGTTTCTTCAAATACTTTTGAGCTCTAATATTATGTAGATAGACCCCACCACATATTTCAAACGGTAAAACTCATTTTTGAGATTTAATCTATATAAAAAATGATTTTTCATCAAAATCAAAATATTTTGAAACATGTTTTGAAAAACTCATTTCTATATGTATATCTCTTTTGAAAACTCTATAAACCATCAAACATCAACAAGTGTGCTATTAAGCTTGAGCTAACAGTTTCACAATTTAAAATTTTGACACATTTTCTCTACTTACGAAACACAAATTCTATTTCTTGGAACCCGAAGTCTTCGTATAGATGCTTGATTTGAATCCAACCTCTTGAGTTCAATCTTCAACAAGAGATAATCCAATGTGTATCGATTGAGATTGAGCTTCACTGATCTCGAGTAATCTTGTATTTTAATCAACATATATACTCTTAAAAACAACTTTAAGAACATCAATTTCTTAACTACATGAGTTGAGAATCATCAAAACACGAATAATTGAACATTTGGGTCAACACTCATTGCAATCGAATAAATAATAAAGTTTTGGCGATTGATTCACAACTGTTGAAGACTTGAAGCGATCGGAAGGAGGCACGTGTCTTGAAATCTCCGATCAGGTCAGCCCCCACCTCCTCAAATCTTTAATTTTTTTTTAAAACTTTTTCTTTTATTTTTTTTTAAAATATTCATAAGATTGGATAAAACAATGTTTTCATTAATAAGAAGATGGCCTCCAATTCAAAGCAAATTTGATTATACTGTCTTATATTTATATATTAGAAGATTAAGTGTCAGAATTTTAACCTTCAAAGAAATCAGGAAACGAGTTCAAAATATGTCAAAGCATCGAAGCAGCTTATAATTGTTATTGATCTTGTTATCTTATTCGACATTAGCTTTTTGGATGGTTGATTTATTTCTTTAAGATGTTATAGGATCTAACTTGAAAGCTATATTTTTGAAATTAGACACGTAGTTTCATTTTTGTAACAATCACTTTTATAATTTTGATATTATTGAATGATATTATTGGAAATGGTGAAAGTAGTATTGAAAAGGATAAAATATATTGGGAATAGTAAAAATAGCATTGAGAATGGTAAAAATATATTGATAATGATAAAAATAGTAATGAGAATTGTAAAAATAATATTAAGATTCAAAATGGGCTACTAATTTGAGACAAAATTTTGATAAAAAAACACACTACTATTCTCGACAATCGAGAGTACCTTGTTCTCTTGAGCAAAAAAAATTCATTGCCTGGATGCGTCAACTCAACTGTACAAATAGTTGATGCTCCAATAATCTTTCCACCAACAACATCAGAGTTGAGTTTCCAACCAACTTCACTGACCAAAAGAAAGCTTTCACCTCCCAAGCAGCTTCCCCAGCCAAAAGAATTCACAAAGTTAAGAACCAACAAGCCTAGTTTCTCTACCACCAAAGAGAAGAAGAACTTGAATCACCCATCAAGATCAACTCCCGTATGTTAATTCTCATAGAGAAAATAAAAAATATATAAACAAGTAGCGGTTCAGAGAAATCGATTTATACTGACGTGGATAAGACTATAGCGATTAAAATTATGACACTAAGTTTTTTTTTTTTTTAATTATGAGTAAGTGGTTGTAGCGAATTTTTTTAAAGAAAAATGGTATTATCAAAAACAAAGAAAATAAAAAATTGCAATGAAAGAAAAAAAATAAGATAATAAAAAAAGGAAAGAAGATAATATGAAAAGAAAAGGATGAAGAAGATAAAAAAGAAAAATATTATGAGGAATGAACCACTAATGAAAGAAAACATCAGAAAATTAAAACAATTCGAAGTCATTTTTTGAAAAAAACAAACAAGAATTGAAAAATAAAGGATGAAGAAGAAAAGTGTAGAATATAGACAGGTTAATATAATAAAAAAAAGGAAAAATTAATTAAAAATAAAGATAAGTAAATGAATAAAAGAAAAAGGAAAATACTGATAACAAATAGATTCAAAAAAATTTGCAAAACAACTATATAGGGGAAATAAAAGAAAAAAGTTACAAATGTATACTATATTTAGATATTATCTTTATATCTTAATTGTTGTAATATAAAATATTATTGACATATAGTAGCAAAACTATGAATAAATAGGTATCAATTTATCCTAATTTAATTATTTGAATGGAAAGTACAAACTAGAAGTAAATGAAATCACTCTGCTTTAAAATGAAAAACTTATCAAATTTTAGTATCTGACCACTATAGATGCACCATCTACTTCCCTCATTTCAGAAGGAGGTCGTGAACCCCCCCCCCCCTGAGAGCAATGTGTATCCGGAGGCTTCGAGAGAGAAAGGAGGGGACAAGATTACTTGGTCCGTAATTTGAGTTGACTGACTTTGCTTCAATTTTTGTCTTTAGTGGTTTGTGCTTATGGGATTAGTGGAAGGTACAGGGAGTGCGCTTAGACCGTAAACGGTCTCTCATTTAGCGGGCTCTCATTTAGCGCCCATCGCTGTTTATTATTATTTGTCATCTTTATATGTGTGTTTGTGTGAGATTAACATTTTATGTAGGTACCCATTTGGCCTCCTGGCCCTATCAGACCTTATGGTCTCTCCTATGCCCACTCTCCGAAAAGGGGTGCACTTAGACCCTCTGGGTCTCTCATGCTCCGCCTGGTAGGCGAGTCTAGTACTTAGCGCTTTACTGCTAACTTTGTTCCGAGTGTAGTTATGTTGCGAGCGCGGCTTCGTCACGGGTGATGCGCAGAGTGTTTTACACGCCACCACACCCGTGCGTTTAGCTGCGCCGCGAGCAGTAACCACACTGAGCGTGATAGCATATAGCGCTGTACGCTATCTTCGCTCCAGCTTTCTTAGCTCCGCTTGGATGTTCGCTTGCTTGCTAATTGCTTGTTTGACAATTTATCTATTCTTTTATTGATGGTTGTAAAGAGTTTGAAATCCTTACTTATACTGTTTCCAAAAACTGTATTGTTTTTCGGTATTCGTATTGACCTCTTGTATCAGTACTGTTTTTCTGTATCATGTTATTGTTTGCCCAGAGGCCTTCCACTCTAGTTTTGATGATGATTAACTCATGTAGTTATAGTTTACTAATAATCTTGTGATGTTTAGTTTTAGATATTTAACCAAGATATTAGTAGGTAATTAGCTTCAACAAAGGTGTTTTGGAGCTGTCACTGGTGATTCAAGAGTTCGAGCGTCAAAGTTCATATCTAGTACTCGTTGGAGTCAAGCTCGGTGGATCACGTTTGGATCGAGTCGACTTGAAGACGGAGTTCGTCAAGAAGACTTCGGTATATTGTTTTAGTTTTTAGTTTAGATCTATTTGTTAAAGATTAGATAGTGTGATATGCTCAAGTTCACAACACACACACTTGTTTAAGTTTCATGTTTTGGTTTTCGGTTTTTGGTTTAACCGATCTTGGTTTTCATGAATAGATTGTATCAACAAGTTTACATGGTTTAATGTATATTAGATTTGTTCTATATACATCTATGCTTCAACTATTTAAACAAACTTAGTTTGATAACCCATTCATGTATTTAGGTTTTGTATTTTAACAAAACTTGTTTTCGGATTTATTGTCAAAAACATTGATATATATATCTTTTATGTATATTGGATTATATCTATATACAACATGTTTCAAGTTGTTTCAATATCATATTTTTGTATTTGGATGAGTTTTGGACAAAACGATTTTTCATTTCAAAAATCCTAGTTTTAGAAAATACGAGTTTTGGTTTTCGGCAAATTTTTCAAGTCACAAAAATGGTTCAAATAAGTTGAAATATGTGTTGAATTTTCTCACACATGTTTGTATTTCAAATATAATACTGAAACTATTTTTTTGTGGATTTTTAGAGATTTTTATGAGATTTATTTGTTAATTAAAAATCAAGTTTCAAATCCTATAAACTGCCCTGCCAGGCTCTGGCGGTCGACCGGGCCGGTCGACCGGACCCAGAGTCGGTCGACCGACGTGCACAAGAACGTGCACGCTGGCCAGCCCCTTGGGCCGGTCGACCGACTGAAGGCAACCCACTCTCGGGTTGTCCCGGTCGACCGGGTGGTCGACCGGCCAGAGAGCCGTTGCTCTCTGGTTCTGGGCGCGGTCGACCGGGCGGTCGACCGGCAGGCTCAACGGTCATATTTTTAACCGTTGGCCGGTCGACCGGCCGGTCGACCGGAAGGTCAAAACAGACCTTTCTGCCAGCCAACGGGCAGATTTGTTTGGGGCCTATTTATACCCTATCTCTTGGCTTTTTTGGCTAAGATTTTTAGAGAGAAAATTTTCATACTCCTTAAGTGTTTTTTCCAGCAAAAAGTTTTGGGTTCAAAATTCTTATTCTCTATTTATTTTTAAAGTGTTTTGTTAATTCAAAGAAAATAGTCTTTTGGGAATTGTTTTTGGTCTAAAAATTCTATATCTATTTGAGATTTTCCCAAGTGATTTTCTTTGTCAAAAACACTTTGTTTTCTCACACTTGAGCTTATCATTCTATCCTCTCTATTAGGATCTTTATTTTGTGGGAAAAGATTGGTTTGTGGTCTTTGTGATCACCTAGTTGTAAACCCTCCTTACTTGTGATATCCCTCTTGTGTAGAGGTTGATTTTGGAGTAGTGGTTGGCTCCCTCTTGTGAGAGGTAGAGATTGGTTTTGGCTCCCTCTAGTGAGAGGTGGAGTTTGTGTTGGTATCCCTCTTAGTGAAGAGGTGGATTGTGTTTGTATTGGCTTTGTGCCTATCCCTCATTTGTGAGGTTGAGATTGGTGGCTTTGTGCCTAGCCTCTAAGTGTAGAGGTTGTGTTGTATTGGAGAGAGGAGTTGTGTACTCCCGGTTATTGTATTGCCCCAAATTCTCAGTGGAGGTTCCCTGTGTGGGAGTCCTGTGTGGACAAGTTAGTGGATTGGAAATCCTTCTGTGTGAAGGCGGGGACGTAGAGCTGTGTGCTCGAACCTCAAAACAAATCTCGGTGTTTGCGTTTGATCCATTGACTCTTAACTCTCTCTCTCTATTACTATTGTGCCTTGCATCATTTCATATTGCTTATTCATATATTATATGCTTGGCTTGTTTGTGTGTGCCCCACTTGTGTCTAACCACGAGAATTCATATAGCACCTCAACTCTTATTCAGAGGAATCAAGAGGAGTTAGTCCAGAGCCCTTCACAGGAAATTCGGCTACACTCGTTGGTTACACTAAGTGTGTTGCAAATTAGTTTTTAAATTCCGCATTAGTTGACCATTAGATTAGCCAATCACCTATTCACCCCCCTCTAGGTGATTTCAGTTATTCGACAGTTAATATTTGCTTTGCTTATCGCTTGACATGCTTTCACCAGATTCACTAATAATTATCACGCTCTTACTTGACACCTGACACCTGCCTGTATCACATGTCACCTCCATGTTATCACCTGTCACTTGCATGTTAACACCTGACATGTTATCACTTGACTCATGATTATCACATTGTAGGAATGTAATACCTGATATCTGATAGTACTCCTGTGCTCCTGATTTACGTATACTCCTGTACTTCTGATACTCCTGAACCATACTTTTACTCATTCCCGTAGGGTGTGTTTGGTTGCAAGGAAGTGGACGGAAGTAAGAAAATGGGGAAGTATAATTGCCCACTTTCATATCCATCCAAACACCGGAAAAGGAAAATAAGAAAACTCCTTTTCTTTCTCTTTTTTCTCTTTTATACAACCATTTTCTCACTTCCAGAGTGCTACAGTTAATTTTGTGGTCGTGTAAATCTCATTTGTAATAAGTTGTAGCATAAAATAGTTAATTTTTTGATCACGTAAATCTCACTTGCATTCTAATTACAGTCTATTTTTTTATTTTTCTTAATTAATTTTATTTTAATATTATTTTGCGGTCAACTTTGTGGTCAACTTTTTCACTTCCACTTCCACGTTACCATCCAAACACTGGAAAAGACATAACATTTTCCAAATCACACTTCCCAAAAACATCTAAACACCGAAAAACTTACTAACCAATTTTTAAGTTCCAAATGAAACTATTACCACTTCCTCACTTCTTCACTTCCTCACTTCCACCCTTAACCAAACAGGCCCGTAATCTGATAATCATGCTTAAAAAACTATAAAAGGATAACTTACACCGGGTAAGGAGAAACTGATGGAATTCAATTGTGATTTTGTTTACAATGGTATAGGGATGTTGTGCAATTAAAACTCCAGATCTATCTGCAGGACTCCAGTGTTCCAGAGGGGTGGGCTGGAACCCCTATCTTACCTCCTCCCCAGGGCATACAATATGACCCTTCCCCTACTGCAATGCTTAACGGCATGTTCCAGTACAACACCGGAATGATCCTTGATCGCGGTCCCGTGTATGCAACGAGACCGATTGTAAACATAATTCATTCGTCTTATCATCAGTTTTCAATAACCAACATCGACTTACTCATATATAGATGTATGTGTGTTGAGTCGTACGCCAGGAGACATACTCAGATATATGAGTCAGACGAGTAATAATAACAATATGCTATTTATAATTCGTTGTATTGTTTTGCAATTCGGGTCATATACACTAGGATAACGGTGACATGAGACATAAGGTATATAAATGAGGGTTTCCTTGTTTGAATTATTCCTTCAACGTGCTAATCTTACGGATCAGTAATTTGGGCTTGTATAACTGGTTTTGCCATATTTACTTTACTTGATGCCTCATTGCCTTCTCCTGTGTGCCTGTGCTCACGACAAGATTTCTATACATGTTTTTCTTTTCAGATTTATTTGATACACGTGTGCTTGTTTATGCACGCCACTTGGCATACGTCTTACCACTCGTTGGGTAGCTTTCATGTGTGTGAGTCACACACACATACAATAAGAGGGTCAATTTCGCGTTGACACGTGAATTTCACCTCTTATAATATCTTATAATAAGTGTGTTATAAGAGATTATAAGAGGTCAAATTCATCAGTTAACACGAAATTGATCCTCTTATTGTATGTGTGTGTGGCTCACACGCATGAACTGAACCCCACCAGACCGTGAGCAGATAGATTCCCTCACAGAGAGGAAAATTCCCATTGAGGTTCTCGAGATTTTCAATTGTGGGGCCAAGGAACTTCAATGTTTCTGGCTGCATCCTGACTTGGATACAATGTTTCTGTCTGCAGGCTCCAATAATTTCCAAGCAACTTCAGTTTACCAACCAAAAGAAAGCTTTCGTTTCGCTGCTTGGATTCAAGGAAGTGAGCAAGTGGGAATGTCATTTCTCACTTCCGATGCCCATCCAAACACCGAAAAAAGAAAATGAAAAACCCTCTTTTCTTTTCTCTTTTCCTTTTTACACAATCATTTACTCACTTTCAAGATGCTACAGTTAATTTTGTAGTCAAGTAAATCTCATTTGTAATAAGTTGTAGCTCAAAACAGTTAATTTTGTGCTCATGTAAAATTTTACTTGCATTCTAATTACAATATAATTTTTTTCATAATTAATTTTTATTTTAATATTATTTTACAGTAAATTTTATGGTCAACTTTTTCACTTACACTTTCATTTTACTAACAAAACACCGGAGAACAAAATATATTTTTTCACTTTCACTTTCCAAGTACCAATCAAATACTAGAGAAGATACACAAAATTCTCATTTTTCAAAAGGCTTTCTCACTTTCTCACTTCCACCCACTTCCTTGAATCCAAAGAGCCCAGGCGATAAGAAGAACTAACAAGTCCAGTTTCTCCACCAGCAGAGAGAGGAGGAACTTGAATCCATCCAGATCAACTCTCAGTCTGCCCTGGTAATGTTAAATTTCAAATCATTATTATATGTTTCTTTATGTTTGTGTATCATAATTTCTTACTTCCAGTTAAAAACAATATGTGCTTCTATGTTTCCATTGACAGGGATTACGAATTTGTAATACACCCCAAAGTTCCAACTCGTGATGAAGAGTTTCAAATGACATCCCAAAAATCTCCAAAAAATGCTTATAATTCTTAAGGCTGCTTCTACAACAAGCCCTTTTCACCACGAAGCATCTCGCTCTCATTTTGCCGCAAAAAAGAAAAAAAAACTCCTAACTTGAGTTTTCTTTCGGAGTTGTTGTTGGGTTCAGTTGGTTAGCTGGATCGGGGTGACCTCTCTCTCTGGATCTGGGTGATCTCTCACTCTTCTGGATCTGGGTGATCTCTCTCTCTCTCTCTCTCTCTCTCTCTCTCTCTCTCTCTCTCTCTCTCTCTCTTCTGGATCTGGGTGATTTCTCTCTCCCCTCCCTGTGATCTCTGTCTCTGCGAAATCATCCCCATGGTCTGAGGATAGCTTGAATTTGTAAATTGATGGATGATTCCTCCAATATTAGATTTGAGGTCAACTCTTCTTCCTCCTAGGGTTAGGGTTTTCAATAATTTTCCCGTTTTATTTCACCTCATTATAATCAAATAAATAATGAAGTTTTGGTGATTATTCGACAGCTGTTGAAGGCTTGAAGCTGTTGAAAGAAGGACACGGGTCTTGGAGTCTCCAAGCAGGTCAGCCCATCACCACCTCAAATCTTTACTTTTTTTTCCTTTTATTTATTTAAATTTTCATGAGGTAGGATAAAAATAATATTGGCGTTTATAAGATGATGGCCTCCAATTTAGAGCAAAATTGATTATATTGTCTTATTTTTATATAGTAGAAGTTTAGGAGTCAGAATTTTAACCCTCAAAGAAATTATGGAATGTATGATTTCAAAATATGTCAAAACGTCGAGGTAGTTAGTAATTGTTATTGATCTTCTTATCTTATTCGATGTTAGCTTTTTTGGTGGTTGGTTTTCTTTCTTTAATATGGATGAGGATTTGGCTTGAAAGCTTTATCTTTGAAGTTGGATGTGTAGTTTCATTTTATAACAACCGCTTTTATACAATTTTGATATCATTAAATGTTAGTTTGTGCTTTCCGTCTGTTTTCCATAAATTTTTGCAAAGGGGAAAACTTACAAAAAAAAAAAAAAAAGGGGTTGAGGAGCTAAATTACAAGTAATTCTTTACAGGAAGAATATTACAGGTAGATCTCCTCTGAGATTTCTGAGGAAGTGTGCCGGTAGGAATCTGATAAGCGCGCGATCACTTTATCCCTTTAACGATGTGATCGATCAGACAATCGGACTGCCGCCTGATGGGATTCCCTTCTCGCCTGGTTCGGGGAATCAGAGAACAGAAGGTCGGTAGAGCTCTCTTGTTACTTCTCGAGCTGCCTCACCTTAGGAATTCCTTCTCGCCTGATTCCGAAAATTCCTTAAGAGGGAGGAAGATCTTAGGTTATTAACACCCTGAATTTATCCTTGTAGGATTAGAGAAGTGATTCTCTGAATTTTTGGAAGCAAGATAGTAGATCTCCTGTTGGCTTATGCTTTGAAGCCACCAAAGAAGCTTATGCTCTTCAAAAAGCCTCTTGGACTTGAATCTTTTCAAGCCCCTGAGCCTAGCCTACTAGTGGGCTATTTATAGGCTCAATAGGGAGTTATGATTCCCTTGATTGTCTCCCCTTAATGAGAAATCATGGGTGTAACTACTAAATTTGATCTCGATCACAATGATCTCATTTGGACCCAAGAGCCAACCTGAGTTGGGCCATAGCCCAAGTCTAACCTAGGCCCTTATCGGGCCCGACCCATTAGAATCGGTGAAGCACTCACTACTCATTCAACATCTTGTTTGTTCATGTCCACGAACAGAATCTCAGTATGAAGATGAGAATTATCAAATATTTTCATCAGGCATTTCCCAGTCATAAATCTGGCATGCACATTTGCTCCTTCTCCCAATCTCATTAATTATCAATCTGGCGTCTACAAAAAATCGAACTCCTGTTGAGAAATAAGCACTATTCATCGGTTTCAAAACCAAAATAACGCTTTCAACTTGATCCGATAAGATTAACTCGAAGCCGCAACTCGTACAACCATGATTCCTCAAGATCAACACATAGCCTCAACTCCTAGAACACTCGGAGCCGCAACCAGAGGCGGAACTAGGAATAAATTTTGGGGCGGGCTACAACTTGTGCACAACTTGTGCTTATGAATTATATGAATTTGTCAAAAGAGTAAAACAATATTCTCCACTAAATCAGGAGTAGAAGTAGAAATAAATTTGTCAAAAGAAAATCAAAATAAAAAGAAATTTAAGGCAATATGTGGGGGGTGAAAAAATTTAAGGCAATATATGAAAAACTGGGCCGGGCTATAGCCCGGCCCAGCCAACCTATGGGTCCGCCAGTGGTCGCAACTCCTACAATTACAATCCTGCAAGATTGACTAACAACTACCTCCCTCACTAGATGCATACAACACAAAAAAACAAATTTGTGATAGTCACTTGTTCACTGGAACTCTCATAATAGCATAAATCCTATAGTAATAAATTAGGAATTGAGAACCCAAACTTTGTGTGCATGAGAAACTTAAAAAGATTGAAAGAGAGAACTTAAAAAATTTTGAGTCTTTCTTCAAGAATTGGAAAAAGAAAAAACTCATTAAACTCTTTCAAAACTAGTATAAAATCTTTGTAAAACTAGTGTTGAAACACTCTGGAAATGATTTGATTTATAGATAAATCAATTAAAAATATTTGCTAAAATTATGCAGAGAAAAGTCAACTAGCCGTCGAAGTGAGTGTAGGACTTTCGACAGGTAACAATAACAAAATGGCTATATTTTCAAAATTTCTGAAGGTCATTTTAAAAGTTGTGTAAACGGTTCGAAAATGATTATTAGGCGGTCAAAAATGATTTTCAAAAGTTTAAGAAAAACAAAGAAAAAAAAGTTGAAAATGGGGCTGCTATGCAACAACCTGACTTTCTGCAAAATGCTGGCGAAAATAATTTTTAAGCTGTCGAAATAGTTTTCAAAAGTTTGTGAAAAATACATAAAAAACTGTCGAAAATGAAACCATTTTGTAAACTTCTAAACTCACTGGAAAACACTGTCAGAAGCTCTTTTAGAGCTGTCAAAAGCTGTTTTTCGACAATTGGAGAAAAACAAAGGGCAAACCGTCGAAAGTGAGTCAGATTTGAATACTTCTTAGCTCATTGGAAAATACTGTCGAAAACATGCATATGAGCTATTAAAAGTTCTTAAGCTAAAAATAAGACATGTGCACGTTGAGTATCCGTTTTCGACTGTGATTGCTTGGGATGTCGAAAAATGGTTTAACATTTTCTGATTTTTTTTGAAAATTTAAATAAAATCAATTTCAATTTCATAAATCTCACAAAAATAAGTTTCTTCAAATACTTTTGAGCTCTAATATTATATAGATAGACCCCACCACATATTTCAAACGGTAAAACTCATCTTTGAGATTTAATCTATATAAAAAATAATTTTTCATCAAAATCAAAATATTTTGAAACATGTTTTGAAAAACTCATTTCTATATGTATATCTCTTTTGGAAAACTCTATAAACCATCAAACATCAACGTGTGTGCTATTAAGCTTGAGCTAACAGTTCCACAATTTAAAATTTTGACACATTTTCTCTACTTACGAAACACAAATTCTATTTCTTGAAACCCGAAGTCTTCGTATAGATGCTTGATTTGAATCCGACCTCTTGAGTTCAATCTTCAACGAGAGATAATCTAATGTGTATCGATTGAGATTGAGCTTCACTGATCTCGAGTAATCTTGTATTTTAATCAACATATATACTCTTAAAAACAACTTCAAGATCATCAATTTCTTAACTACATGAGTTGAGAATCATCAAAACACGAATAATTGAACATTTGGGTCAACACTCATTGCAATCGAATAAATAATAAAGTTTTGGCGATTGATTCACGTTGAAGACTTGAAGCGATCGGAAGGAGGGCACGTGTCTTGAAACTCCGAGCAGGTTAGCCCCCACCTCCTTAAATCTTTAATTTTTTTAAAACTTTTTCTTTTATTTTTTTAAAATATTCATGAGATTGGATAAAACAATGTTTTCATTAATAAGAAGATGGCCTCCAATTCAAAGCAAAATTGATTATACTGTCTTATATTTATATATTAGAAGATTAAGTGTCAGAATTTTTACCTTCAAAGAAATCAGGAAACGAGTTCAAAATATGTCAAAGAATCGAAGCAGTTTATAATTGTTATTGTTCTTTTTATCTTATTCAGCATTAGCTTTTTGGATGGTTGATTTATTTCTTTAATATGTTATAGGATTTGGCTTGAAAGCTATATTTTTGAAATTAGACGCGTTGTTTCATTTTTGCAACAACCACTTTTAAGCAATTTTGATATTATTGTATGATATTATTGAAAATGATGAAAGTAGTATTGGAAATGATAAAGGTATACTGGGAATAGTAAAACAGAAATATGTATATCAGCCGACAGCTGAGAGTCCCTCTCAGCTTGCGATGACGTGGGATATTATGAGTCACATAATTCGACAATCTAAATGACGCCCGCTTTTGAAAATAATTGAAATTATTAAAAGCCCCTATCGTTTGTCTTTTTTTGGAATGATGTATTAGTTTTATATTCTTTATTATTATTTTTTCTTCCATTTTATATGTCTATCTCCTTGTGTCTCCTCACGCTGTCAGATTTAGATTTTTGACTTGTAGAGAATGTCGTTCTAAAAAAGCGAGAGCGGGATCAGATATTAATTTTTAGTTGCAGACCTAAATCTCCAGCAGCTATTTTGACAGGTTCATATTCCTTCGGGATGTCAGCTTCAATATTTTCATCGTGATTCTTCTCTTCTTCATCAGGAAAGCCTATCTGAAAATTTTCATCATCGGAAATGTTGGCTATTCGATTTAAAATCTGAAAGACAAAGTAAAATACACATAAATATATAACCAATCTATCAGAGATGCTACTGAAGTCGCAAGAAAAAAATTATTTTAAAAGTTGTCCTTTTCATCAGGACTGTGACTTTAGTTACATTCATAATAGTAAATTGTCAGATAAAATTGAATTCTGTGATCATAGTCGCAATATGAAATTTCATCTTCAAATCATTTGTTTTACAAGACAGCGACCAAAGTCGCAGTCCAATTAAAATTTATTAATAAAAGATTGCGACCTTAGTCGCAAAAAATGAAAAATAAGTTATAAAATATTGCGACCAAGGTCGCAGTGTTATTAAACAAAACTTTTCAAAAAGACTGCTGTTACAAAAGACTGCGACCATTGTCGCAGTCTTTGATCGCAGTCTTCTAACTATCTTAATTACTTAACTTTTGAGACCTTATTCACTGCTTCAATTGACTATGTCTCTTGTTTCAGAAGAATGCGACCATGGTTGCAGTATTCTATTTAGATTACTTAATAAAAAATATTACGATCAAGGTCGCATTGTTATCAAACAAAATATTCTCAAAGAGACTGTTATTATGACTGCGACCGAAGTCGCAATCTTCTAATCATCTTAATTAATTAACTTACGAGATTATTGTCACTGCTTCAATTGACTGCGACTCTTATTTCATACGACTGTGACCTCGGTCGCAGTATCCTATTTAACTTAGCAAGGTCAAAAAAATACTGCGACCCTAATCGAAAAAATAAAAAAAGGCTGCAACACTGCGATCAAAGGTCGGAATGTAAAACAAAAATAAATCTAAAAAGTGAAAATGATATTAAAAAATTTAAATCCAAAATTTTTTTTCAGAAACTGCGACTTCGATTGCAGTTTCAGAAAACAAAAAAAATAAATAAAATAAACTGTTTCAAATCGCAGTAATAGATTTTTATTATGATTAAAACATCTTTCAAAAAAAACTTGAACATTAATGCGACCATGGTTGCATTCTTTTAAAATAATTTATTTTTCTAAAATTTAGTAATCAAGATCTGTAATTTTTTTAGTGGAGGAACAGTTGTAGCGAGGTTAAAAGTGAAAGTGAGGGTATTTTAGTCATTGGGTAACGAAAAGTGGTTGAGGGTCTCCTTTTACCGCCTAAATTTTTGACTTCTCTGCAGCTAATATGAAGCCACGTCATGTCGGCTGAGAAACTCACTCAGCTGTCGGCTGAGGTACAGTAAACCCATAGTAAAAATAGTATTGAGAATGGTAAAAATATATTGATAATGGTAAAAATAATATTGAGAATTGTAAAAATAGTATTAAGATTCAAAATGGGTTACTAATTTGAGACAAAATTTTGGTAAAAAAACACACTACTATCCTCGACAGTGGGAGTACCTTGTTCTCTTGTAAAAAAAATTCATTGGCTGCATGCATCAACTCAACTGTACAAATAGTTGATGCTCCAATAATCTTTCCACCAACAGCATCAGAGGGAAGTTTCCAACCAACTTCACTGACCAAAAGAAAGCTTTTATTTTCTTCTTGTGCTTAAATACAAATTCCCGTGCTTGATTCGAGCTCAAATACAAGTGAACCAAAACTGTATACAAGTAGATTTGTACAAGTGAAGCTCAGCCTATAAATATCAAGCAAGCACCCCTGAGATGCCAAAAGAAAAAGAAAGCAATGGGAACAGAGAAAAATAAGTGGCCCACAAGATTTCCAATTGTGGGGCCAAGAACTGACTGCATCCGTCCTGACTTTGATGATTCAATTGGGACTGTTTGGTCAGAGGTGAAAGTGAGAAACTGGAAAAATAATAATAGTGAAACCATATGAGTCACTGAAATTATAAATGCAAAAAAAATGCTCCAATAATTTTTTCCACCAACAACACCTCCCAAACAACTTCCCAGCCAAAAGAATTCACAAAGATAAGAACCAACAAGTCTAATTTCTCTACCACCAAAGAGGAGAAGAACTTGAATCACCCATTCAGATCAACTCTCGTATGTTAATTCTCAGAGAAGAAATAAAAATATATATAAGTAGCGATTGGGAGAAATCAGTTTATACTGACATGAATGAGACTATAGTGAATAAAATTATGACACTAAGTTTTTTTTTTCTAATTATGAAGCAAAATAAGTGGTTGTAGCGAATTTTTTCAAAAGAAAATGGTATTATCAAAAACAAAGAAAATAAAAACTAAAAAATTACAATGAAAGAAAAAAAGACAATAAAAAAAAAGAAGATAATATAAAAAGAAAAGATTGAAGAAGATAAAAAAGAAAAATATTATGAGGAATGAACCATTAATGAAAGAATACATCAGACAATTAAAACAATTCGAACTAGTTTTTTGAAAAAACAAATAAGAATTGAAAAATAAAGGATGAAGAAGAAAAGTGTAGAATATAGAAAGGTTAATATAATAAAAAAAGGAAAATTTTAATTAAAAATAAAGATAAGTAAATGAATAAAGAGAAAGGAAAAATACTAATAACAAAATAAATTCAAAAAATTTTGTAAAACAACTATAAGGGGGAAATAAAAGAGAAAAGTTACAAATGTATACTATATTTAGATATTATCTTTACTCTATATCTCAATTGCTGTAATATAAAATATTATTGATATATAGCAGTAAAACTATGAATAAATAGGTAGCAATTTATTCTAATTTAATTATTTGAATGGAAAGTACAAAATAGAAGTAAACGAAATCACTCAACTTTTAAATGAAAAACTTATCAAATTTTAGTATCTGACCACTATAGATGCACCGTCTACTTCCCTTATTTCGGAAGGAGGTCGGGAACCCCCCCGAGAGCAATGTGTATCCGGAGGCTTCGAGAGCGAAAGGAGGGGACAATATTACTTGGTCAATAACTTGAGTTGAATGGCTTTGCTTCAATTTTGTCTTTAGTGGCGTGCGTTTATGGGTTTAGTGGAAGATATAGGGAGTGCGCTTAGACCGTTTACGGTCTCTCATTTAGCGCCCATCGCTGTTAATTATTATTTGCCATTTTTATATGTGTACTTGTGTGATATTAACATTTTCTATAGGTACCCATTTGGCCTCCTGGCCTTATCAGACCTTATGGTCTCTCCTATGCCCACTCTCCAAAAGGGGGTGCACTTAGACTCTCTGGGTCTCTCATGCTCCGCCTGGTAGGCGAGTCTAGTGCTTAGCGCTTTACCGTTAATTTCATTCGAGTGTAGTTACGTCGCGAGCGCGGCTTCGTCACGGGTGATGCAGAGTGTTTTACACGCCACCACACCCGTGCGTTTAGCTGCGCCGCGAGCGGTAACCACGCCGAGCGTGATAGCATATAGCGCTGTACGCTAGTTTCGCTCCAGCTTGCTTAGCTCCGCTTGGATATCCGCTTGCTTGCTAATTGTCTGCTTGACAGTTTATCTATTTTTTTATTGATGGTTATGAAGATTTTGAAATCCTTATATTGTTTCCAAAAATTGTATTGTTTTCCGGTATTCGTATTGATCTCTTGTATCAGTACCGTTTCTCTATATCGTGTTATTCGACAGTTAATATCTGCTTTGCTTATCGCTTGACATGCTTTCACCGGATACGCTAATAATTATCACGCTCTCACTTGACATCTGACACCTTCCTGTATCACCCGTCACCTCCATATTATCACCTATCACTTGCATGTTAACACCTGCCATATTATTATTTGACTCGTGATCATCACATTATAGGAATGTAATATCTGATCTCCTGATAGTACTCCTGTAGTTCTGATTTTATGTATACTCCTGTACTTTTATACTTCTAATACTCCTGAACCATGCTTCTGCTCATTCTCGTAATATAATAATCATGCTTAAAAAACTATAAAAAGGATAACTTACACCGGGTAAGGAGAAACTGATGGACTTCAATTGTGATTTTGTTTACAATGGTATAGGGATGTTGTGCAACTAAAACTCCGGATCTATCTGCGGGACAACAGTGTTCCAAAGGGGTGGGCTGGAACCCCTATCTTACCTCCTTCCCAGGGCATACAATATGACCCTTCCCCTACCGCAATGCTTAATGGCATGTTCCAGTACAACACCGAAATGATCCTTGGTCGCGGTCCCGTGTATGTACGAGACCCATTGTAAACATAATTCATTGGTCTCATTATCAGTTTCCAATAACCAACCTCGGCTTACTCATATATGGATGTATATGCGTTGAGTCGTACGCCAGGACACATACTATGATATATGAGTCGGACGAGTAATAATAATAATATGCTAATTATAATTCGTTGTATTATTTTACAATTCGGGTCATATACACTAGGATTACGGTGACATGAGAGATAAGGTATATAGATGAGGGTTTTCTTGTTTGAATTATTCCTTCAACGTACTAATCGTACGGATCAGTAATTTGGGCTTGTATAACTGGTTTTGCCATATTTACTTTACTTGATGCCTCATTGCCTGCTCTTGTGTGCCTGTGCTCACGACAAAGTTTCTATACATGTTTTTCTATTCAGATTTATCGATACACGTGTGTTTGTCTATGCACGCCACTTGGCATTCGTCTTACCACTCGTTGGGTAGCTTTCTGACTACTCTGGACCTGTATGTTCAGATCTTGAAACTTGGACCGTGATAAACTTTCTGTTGATCAGAGTGCGCAACGGTAGCATAGTGGATCAGCGGGAGACCGTTTTGGGTTTATTCCTCTCAGCCCCCCAGTTCAGCTCTCGAGTTTTCTTTTTGTAACTCGTGAGCGTCTTTTGTACTGTTAATACTTGTATATCTCTTTGTATTCTCGCATTTGCGCCTATTGGTGATGTAATATTCTTATAATATTGTGTCACATTCTTGATAACTTTGTAATTGTACTCATATGTTGGAATGTATAATGTACCGCGTACTTCTGTACTTTGATTCTTGACTGTACTGATGCTTAGTGTATATATGAGAGGGTATTTTCGACCTGCGTATATACGTCGCACTAACGTCTCCGTACTCGCGAGATCGGGGCGTTATAGGACCCATATAGGCATATGTCATGCTCGGGTGGCCGTAAGGGTATATCCCATTATAGTCCGACACCGAACAGTCAGGTGGGCGAGACTCTGTCTTTCAGGAGCTCTCCGAGATCACCGTCAGGGTAGGACCCATATAAGCAGCTGACTTGCTTGGTGACAGTCAGGATATATTCCATTATAATCTAACTCCGAGCAGTCAGGTGGGCGAGACTACATCTTTCAGGAGCTCCCCGAGGTTGCCATCACTTGGGATGCCGTTGAGACCTGGTGAACGGAACAGAAAAGTTGAATTTTTCATTGGATGTTACATGATTTACATATAATAACACTTCAAGTGAAAAGAATTCCATTGCTTTGCGAGCTGATTCCTGCCCTGATCAGCCAGGGTGTATGTGCCCCTTGCCTCTTGAGCCGTTATGATGTAGGGGCCCTGCCCCTCGCGGTTGCGCCTTCCAATATTTTTTTCCGCATTGACACCTTCCAAGCAACTTCACTAAGGGCGTGTTTGGTTGCAAGGAAGTGGACGGAAGTAAGGAAATATGGAAGTATAATTGCTCACTTCTCTATCTATCCAAACACCGGAAAAGGAAAATGAGAAAATCCCTTTTCCTTTTCTCTTTTCTCTTTTCTCTTTTACACAATCATTTCTTCACTTTCAGGGTGCTACAGTTAATTTTGTGGTAATGTAAATCTCATTTGTAGTAAGTTGTAACTCAAAACAGTTAATTTTGTGATAATGTAAATCTCACTTGCATTCTAATTACAATATAATTTTTATTTTTCTTAATTAATTTTTATTTTAATATTATTTTGCGATCAACTTTGTGGCCAACTTTTTCACTTTCACTTTCACATTACCATCTAAACACCGAAAAAGACAACAATTTTTAAATCACACTTTCCAACAACATCCAAACACCAGAAAACTCACTAATTAATTCTCCAGTTCTAAATGAAACTATTACTACTTCCTCATTTCTTCACTTCCACCTCTAACCAAACAGTCCCTAAGCAAAAGAAAACTTTAAACTTCACTAGCCTGTTAGGATCTTTAAAATTGAGCCGTAGCAACTGGTAAAGATTATTCACGTCGATTTTTTTTTCTTCTAAATTTTCGGGACTTTCTGACATTTTGAGGGAAAAAAAAATTTCATTGCCTGCGTCTCCAAAATTTGCTGAAGTGACGAGCTCCAACGTGCTTCATCTTTCAAAAGAAGAACAATTTTCGTGGACCCCACACGAGGAATCCGCGTGCGTTAGACGGGAAGGAACCAAACAGGCCATCAGACCTTTGGGCAGGCATATTCCCTCGCAGGGAGATTTGGTTCATGTGCGTGAGGTGAGCCACACACATACAATAAGATGGCCTATCTCACGTTGACACGTGGATAGAAACTCTTATAATCTATTATAATATGTGTGTGAGACCCACATATATAACATATTATAAGAGGATCAACACACGTGTCAATGTGTGATTGGTCCTCTTATTGTATGTGTGTGTGACTCACACACATGATCCGAAACCGCGGGGAGGGAGAATTCCAACAGAGGTTCACGAGATTTTCCAATTGTGGGGCCAAGGAACTGACTGCATCCTGACATGGATTCAATGTTTCTGTCTGCGTCTGCAGGCTCCATTAATTTTCCAACCAAAAGAAAGCTTTCATTTCACAGAGATAAGAAGAACCAGCAAGCCCAGTTTCTCCACGAGCAGAGAGAAGAGGACTTGAATCCATCCATTCGGATCAACTCTCTAAGTCTGCCCTGGTATGTTAAATTTCAAATCATTATTATATGTTTCTTTATGTTTGTGTATCATAATTTCTTACTTCCAATTAAAAACAAAAAATAATATGTGCTTCTATGTTTCCATGGACACAGATCACTAATTTGTACTTTTTGATGGGCTGCAAAGTGTTGTTGATGAATGTAATGGTTTATGCTTAATTTTAAAGAAAAGAAAATAGGATTCTCAAAAACAAGAATAACATGAGCTTGTGTGATTCAACTTCTCATTGAATAGATCTAAGATATTTTGGTTCTTGTGTTCTTTATTTGTCATTGAATAGATCTAAGAGAACAATAAAAAGAGGAAAGAAAAGAAAAGAAACAATTAGAAACAAAAAATTGAAAAATATCTTTATGAAAAGTCAAAGAAGAAATTGTAAACAAATAAGTCGTATAGAAAATAAAAGGAAAAAAAATGGAAGAGAAAGAAAAAAAATCAAAATAATAAGAAAACAAAAACATGGGAAAAATAAAATAAAGAAGAGAAGAAAATTTGGATAAAGAATAAAAATAAAATTTAACATAGTGAAATAATATAGGAAAAAAGAAAAGAAAAATTGGAACGAAAGAAAGAAACAATAATTAAAAAAAGGAAAGAAAATGATATAAAAAGAAAATAATAAAGAATATAAAAAATTATGAGAAATGAACCATTAATGAAAGAAAACATAAGGAAATTAAAACAATAAGAACCCTTTTTTTTTTTGAAGAAGAAACAAGACTTGAAATAAAGGATTAAAAGGACGAAGAAAAGTGTAGAATATAAAAAAGATAATATAATCAGAAAAAGAAAAAAAGTAGTGAAAAATAAAGATAAGAGAATTAAAAAAAAACAAAAGTTCAAAAAAAAAAAAATCTGCAAAACGAGTATAGGAGAAAACAAAAGGAAAAAGTTTCAAATGTATACTATATATGGATATTATCTTCACTCTATATCTCAATTGTTGTAAGATAAAATATAATTGATAGATTATACTAAAACTATGAATAGATAGGTAGCATTTTTTTCTAATTTAATTATTTTGAATGGAAAGTACAAAATAGAAATAAATGAAATCACTTTTACTTTTAAATGAAAATATTATCAAATCTTATCTCTATTTATAATGAGGATTTTATAAAGTAGGAAAAAGTACTATTTTAATCTAATAAAAATCCAAAGTTCTCGTGCATTAAAAGTAAATAGTTTGAAACTCGTGCTCATTTTTGTACACCTTTCCATTTTTTCCTATCCATTTTTATATTATGTAATTTGATATATTAATATTATATTTGAAATTCTTATTGAATTTTTTTCTAAATTGATAGATTTGTTTTAGGAAAATTTCGCTACAGCCACTGACTTTGCATCGTAATTAGGAAAAAAACTCACGCTCCTATTTTTATTCGCTACAGTCTCATCTGCGTCAACATAAACTGATTTCTCCCATTCACCATTTCTTTATATATTTTTATTTTCTTTTTTACCTTTCCTCATCTCTCCAAACGCTGCTCTCCCCTCAACTTTGACCCCGACGCAGAGCAATTCGCGGGTTGACCTGCGTGATCAGATCGCCGTAAGGGTTGAAGAGGGGGCGGGGAGCCCCTTCTCGGGGTTTGGGGCAGACCCCCAGAATTTTTTTTTGAATCGACCTTTTTGCAGATCTTGTGTAGATTTGAAAATCATTAGGAATTATTTGATGTCAATGAACGGGAATCTGCTGATGATCTCTAAATCACTAGAAGGTCTCTAAATCGATCGAGATGATCAGGATTTTCAGCAATTTTTTCTTCAATTTCTTTGATGCAGTTGTTTTTGCTTGGATTTTAATCGCAATCTTTTTGAAATTAGGGTAGAAAATGATCGCACTCAGGACCTTGGTCGCAATCCTAATAAAAGACTCAGAAACATGCAATTTTGTAAGAACTGCGACGTTGATCGCAGTCCTAATAAAGACTCAAAAAAGTCATTTTAGTGACGATTGCGACCAATAAAGACTCAGAAACAAGTCATTTTTGTGATGTGTGCGGTCTTGGTTGCCGTCCCAATAAAGACTCAGAATCATGCATTTTTGTGAGGACTACGAACTTGGTCGCAATCATAAAAAAGACTCAGAAACATGCATTTTTGTGAGGTCGCAGTCTCAATAAAGAGGATTGCAACTAATAAATTTGTACAAATAAAAAGGACCGCGATCATGATCGTAATCTAAAAAACAAGTCATTTTTGTGAGGACTGCGACCTTGAGGTCGCAGTCCCAATAAAGACTCAGAAACAAGTCATTTTTGTGAGAACTGCGACTTTGATCGCAGTGTTCTATATACCAGCAGTCCTCCGTGGGGGTTTGAAGGGGGTTCTGCGACCATAAGGACTGCGACCAGACAATTCTCACAAAGTCGCAGTTACAAAGAGCTCCGAAGTCGCAGTCCTCTATACCAGCAATCCACTTTTTCGAAGCGGTTAATGCGGGGCATTTGCGTATTTTGCCACTGAGGAGCGCTTTTGCGCTTGACATGTGGGCACACGTGGTTGGTTTAAAAAAGGAAGTGGCTGAAGCGAACAAAATTATGAAGCTGAGTTTTTTTTTCTAATACAGTTTGACATAGTGGGGTGTTCGAAATGCCCCATTGTTTTATTATAACCAAGTTAAGTGATAAATAATAATGAGTTTCTTTTTATATTAAATTTTAATTTTAATTTGATATGGATCTAGTTTACTCATAAAAATCCTAATAACATTGAAACTCTTTTTATATTAAATTTAAGTTGTAATTCGATATGGATCATTGTTCCTTTTATATTAAATTTAAGCTATAAAAGTAAAACTCTACTTTTAAATAGATATTTGATTGTAATCTTAATTTTATCAAGATTCTAATTTTAAGTAAAAATTTGGCTACTTCTTGATCAAGAGAGTAGATAGGACTATAACCTTTAATAACTACAATGAAAAATCTAATTATATTTTTTAAGGTATATATTTTCTCCATAACTGAGTATATTGGGAATCAAAAAAATGTATACTCTATCTATTCAACATATTTGGAAGTTAAGATAAAATGTAGTTATTGTATGAAGCCTATAATTTAATTTCATTAAGATAAGTCTATTTTAATTTAAATATTAATGATAATATGAATTCACTTTTAGTTGCTACAAAAAGTAATAATTTTTTTAAAAAATAAATCAACACATTATACAAACTTTTCTTTAAAAAAATTTCTGATAACTTTAACACATGTAATATTCATTTTCTCGTTAATTTTAAAAAAATATTTGTTATATATATATATATATATATGAGAAATGAAATGCTTGTATACTTATATCATAACTTTAAGTGGGGAAAAGAACCCCGATGTATGCTTGAGCAATGCTTTAGTGTATCCCAATCATATATAAAGTGTGTGGTTAACTATAGACTCAAACCTGAACCTATCCCATTGATATCAACAAAACAATAGACTCCTAAACTCGTATTAATTTCAGTTATTAGTTGCAGACATTGAGTCCTCCAGTTAACTTGTAAATTAGATCTTCTTAAATAATCTTTTTGCTTGTGTCTTGGCTATTTCAAAATCGAGCTATTTTTTTTATTTTAAATGAAACAAGCTTGGTTGATGTAATTAATTCATTTTCTAGTTGTACTTAAAAACAAATTCCCAAGCTCAAGTGAACCCAAACTGTACAAGTAGAGTTGTACAAGTGAAGCTCAGCCCATAAAGTTCAAGCACTCATGAGATGAGATGCCAAAAGAAAAAGATGAACCTGGCCTTGTACGAAAAGTTGAAGTGGAAAAAATAAGAAAGCAATGGGGGAGGGACAGACAGATTCTCACAAATAATAGTTGATGCTCCAATAATCTTTTCACCACCAGCATCAGAGTAATAAGTTTCCAAGCAACTTTACCAACCAAAAGAAAGTTTTCATTTCACAAAGATATAAGAACCAACCAGCACAGTTTCTCTACCAGCAGAGAGAAGAGAAACTTGAATCCATCCATATCAACTCTAAGTCAGTCCTGGTATGTTAAATCTCAAAACATTATTATATGTTTCTTTATGTTTGTGTATCATAATTTCATTATTTGATTAACAACCCGAGATTACTGATTTATAATTTTGATGGGCTGCAAAGTGTTGGTGATAATACATGTCAATCGAGTGCTCTGAATTCTTCAATAGCCGCTGATGTTCTTCAGTTCTATCATCCAACTTGCTCAAAAATAAGCATTGTGAGGTAAAAGTCATATCATAAAACATTTCTTTTTCATGTATATTGTGATTTTGTTCTTTAGATATTGCACCCATCAATATAATTTTTTCCAAGTTAAATGTTATTGCTTTCGGGAATAAATTGTTTTTTTGTGAATGTAATGGTTTTTGCTTAATTTTAAAGAAAAGAAAATAGTGTTCTCAAAAACCAAAATAACATGAGCTTGTGTGATTCAACTCCTCATTGATGTGAAAAACTGTGATATGCTGATCGTGTTCTTTCCCTCCCCTAATATTGTCTCTTACAGACTATTCATCCAAGAACCACTCCAACATGGCGGGACTTGAAGTTGCAGGATGGTTTGCATCTGCATTTGTTGGAAAACTAGTCGACCAAGTTCACTCCTATATCGGAGACCAAAATGAGTATCAGACTACCAAAATTAAGGATAAGCTGGAGAGTTTGGCGGGAAACATGACCAAGATCCAAGCGGAAATACATGCAGCGGACCAGACACACATCGAGAATCCAGGCTTGAAAAGGTGGCTTCTTGATCTTAAGGATGCTTGTTATGATGCGGAGGATGTACTTGACTTGTTTGAATATCAACTTCTTGAAGACAAAGTCGAGGAGACGGGCTCAGAGGAGAGCCAGGGGAGCCGTATTTCTTCAAAGATACGCATACTATCCAAAGATGTTCATGTTTTTGTTAAACGGTTGCTTTTCCCCGATGATATGCTCAATGAATTATTCAAGATTGTGGATAGATTCGATAAACTTGTGAATCAAATGGGAGGCTTTCTTCATCTACTCAGTTTAGACCGTGGTGCCAGAGACAGAGAAGGTGAGAGGTCCAAGATAATGGAGTGGCGGTCAACAGACTCCGACTTCAAAGAACCTCAGTTGTTTGGGAGAGACACTGAGAAAACCCGTCTAATTGAGCTGTTGCAAGAGAAAGAGGGTGATGAAGTTGGACCTAGCAGAGAACTTCTTCATGTTCTTCCGATAGTAGGCATTGGAGGTGTGGGTAAAACTACTCTTGCGCAATCAGTCTATATTGAACAAAGTGTAACAAAAAAGTTTAATTTGACTGCATGGGTCTGTGTTTCCGATAAATTCGAGTTGAGAAGGCTGATGGTGGAGATCATAGAGTCTGCTAATATTAAAAAACCTCATGATTTTTATCACATTAAGAGTTTGGACAGAATCCGACAGATTCTTAAGAAGGGTCTGATGGGGAAAAGGTTTCTATTTGTTCTTGATGACGTGTGGAATGAGAAACCAGACAAATGGGAGAAACTGCGCTCTGCTCTTGAATCTGGTAATGATGGAAGCAAAGTTATTATAACCACTCGAAGTCATAAAATAGCAGACATGATGGGGACGAAGAAAGCCATACCTTTGGGGGGTTTACCAGACAAGGAGTACTGGCAATATTTTGTCCACTGTGCATTTGGTGGTGCGCGTCCCGAAAATCATCCGAGTTTGATCTTTTTTGCTGAGAAAATAGTTAAAAAATTGGGCTGCTTGCCTCTAGCAGCAAAGGTGGTGGGAGGTGTGTTGAAGTCTAGTTTGAAAGAGCAACACTGGAAGGAAATCTTGGAGAGCAAATGGTGGCAAGTAGATCGATCGAAAGATCAAATTATGCCTGTGCTTAGATTAAGTTATGATTACTTGCCAGCACACTTGAAGCAATGCTTTGTTTACTGTTCTATGTTTCCCAAAGATTACCGCTTTTCAGTGCGAAGATTAGTTCGGTTGTGGATGGCACAAGGATATATACAATACAATGAGAAGAATACTATGGAGAATATCGGAGATGCTTACTTTGAAGAATTGTTAAGCAGATCTTTCTTTGAGAAGGTAGATGACGGTGAGTATGTGATCCATGACCTGCTTCATGATCTTGCACAATATTTGTCTCATGGAGAGTCATTTACCGCAGATGACTACATGTCAGATATTAAACCGGTAGATATTCCAAAGAAGGTTCGGCATATATACACCAGTGCAAATAATCTCCCTGTAGTTTGTAATGACAAGTATGCAAAGAAAAAGTTAAGGAGCCTTGTGGTCTCTGGTCACTCTGATTTTTCACTGGATATCTTGGAAGAATTAGAAGGTCTACGTGTGCTGCTGATAGACAGTGGTGTTCTTCCGAGGTCATTACCAGAGTGTTTTGGGAAAATGTTACATTTGCGCTACTTGGAGATAATTGGCCAGAGGGACCCGCCTGTTTTGCCGCAATCACTTGGTAAGCTCTACCATCTGCAGGTGTTAGCTCTTAGGGGAGCATATTTCATTTAATAGGCCCGAATATTTCTTGCCAAAAGGAATCAACAGGCTAATTAACTTGCGTCATTTATATGCACCTACGGTGAAAATTGCTGGTATTGGAACATTAACTTCTCTCCAAGAATTAAAGTTCTTTATTAAAAAAGAGAATGGATTTGAGATTTGGCAATTAAGAGACATGTCCCAGCTTACAGGGCTTTTCCTCTATAATCTTGAGAATGTTGAGAGTAAGGAAGAAGCCTCTGAGGTCAGATTGTGCGGCAAAAGGAATCTTAAAAAGTTGAGGCTGGGTTGGGGTGCGGGAAGCCATACTCCTTTTCTTCATGGTCGTTGTGTACGTGACCCACCTCAAAACCTTGAACATCTTGCAATCAAGGGTGATCCTGGTGGGGTACTTGAAGTTCTCGAGCCACCTCAAAACCTTGAACATCTTGAAATCAAGGGTTACAGTGGTAAGTGTTGCCCCAGTTGGTGGACTACAAATGGTCTAACTTATCTAAACCACGTTACATGGTCTAATTTTTCAAGTTTGGAGATCCTCCCTCCTTTCGGACAGCTTCCTCTCCTCAGGTATTTAAGACTGTTAAGCATGAAAGCAGTGAAAAGGATTGGTCCTGAATTTTATGGAAGCAATAACACTAAGCCATTCCCATCACTGGAGAAACTCGTTCTTGAAGAGATGGAAGAATTGGTCAAGTGGTACAAACCTGAAGGTGAAGGCATTGAACCGTTCCCACGGCTTTCTTTACTCGCACTCGGCGGTTGCCCTAAGTTGAGGGGACTACTTTGTCTTCCATCTCATTTGAAAGAAGTGCATGTAACAGGGAGAGGACCATACATTCTTGAAAAAGGAATCTGTTTGGGCGAGTGCCCTAACATCTCAAGGTTCATAGAATGGATTCCAATTCAGAACCTTGCATCAATGGAGGAAGTAGGAATTTCATTTGATGAGATTACAAGCTTCACAACTGAGCAAGAGGAGTGGTTTCGGCATCTCACCTCCTTGCAATCGTTAAGCTTCCGTGACTGCGCCATGCTGCAGTCCCTGCCATCAATTCTGAGCCTTTCAACTCTCCGTGAATTGTCCCTCACGGGATGCCTCAGTCTTCAATCATTGCCGAAGGAGGGACTGCCTAGCTCTCTGACAAAGTTGCATCTGGGCGGCATTTCTCACGTATTAGAAGAACGGTGTCGTGATGGTGGTCTTGATTGGCATAAAATATCTCACATCCCACATATAATCTTTCGGGATGGATGGCGAATAAGGTATGTAGCATGTCACTCTTCTCAAAAGTCTCAACTCTTTCATATGTTTCTGGCTTTTTATGAAAAGTTTCATTGTCTTTCTAGAGAGAAATCATATCACATTTTTCTCTCCAAATTTCTTATTTTCAGAATTTTGCAAATAATTTGATCCATTGTATGTGCTCACTCAGATTACTTCTGGTTATAATCTTTTAATTTCTACCTGGACCTTTCAAACCTTCGTCTTTTTTTCATGAATATGAAATGCTTATTCTCTGTAACACACTGTCATACCAAAAGAGAGATCCTTTTACTGCATTCACATATTCATGCACCTCATATCTCTTACACTTCCAATCTGAATTCTAGGTCACGAGGAGAAGTAGAATTTGGATGTTGTGTCCATTTCTCATGCAATTTGAAGTGCTGCTCGTTTTAAACCACGACGTTCTAGTTTTCTTCTGAGTCGTATGTAGTTGTCTCAATTGTCTCTCCACGGGTGAGCCTGCGGTCTCAGTAGTCGAGATTCTGAGTTCAGGTCTATTAAATAAATTACTGATTGATCAGTTGTATTAAGATCTATTTTGGGGACTCGTCTGATGAAACTAAATACTTTCCGTCACTGTGTATGTATATGTTTCCATATATGTTTCGTGTGACAGTAAATTATCTATTTTGTTCGATATGTAATAATGCAAATACAACATTTGGTTTTTGTATTATATCTTGATCTAGCAACACATTTCTATTGTCATAATATTCACATTGACTATAATCTATTCACCCATAGGGATCAATCTCATGTTTCATTGAAAAGCTCCCAGTGAAACTAATTCATTGAAAATGCCATACTTTCTCTTATTAGAGATCAGGGGAAGATCAAAAGCACTTACAAAGAAGCATGCAAAGACTGTTGAGCTTTTTGAACCAGAGGTATTATTTAACAAAAAAAACTTGCAGTAAATTGTAGCCTTCTTCTAGTTTTTCCTTTTTCTTTGTAACTAGAAAAGAATTATAAAAAATGTCTGCATTGTTGCATACTTAATTGGGTTGTAGGTTTTCCATCAAAGGTTCTTGATCTGTGTAGTATTTTATGTTAATCTCACATTAAAGATGGACCAATAACCTTGGTTAATTAACATTGGATTCCTATTAAAGTTAACTGATATAATATTATGCCCATATTAAAGTCACATTTTATATAGTTTATATATAATCTCTTGAGATATAAGGGTACCATGATGGAAAGGTGTTATTTCAAGGGGTTTTATTGCAAATGTGAGACCCACTTTTCTCCTCCTGCAAAGAATTACTACTTACGCTCATTCATTTGAGAATCCATCAGAAAAGAAAACTGTGAGTTTGTGCAAGGACAAGGAGACAGAGAAAAGAGGATCTTTGCATTAGGGTTTGCAGGATCAAAAGGAAGGAATCAAGGATCTTCTCCAATCTTCATCTATTCCTCATCAATGGCTTCAGGTATGGTGATTTAAAGTATTACTCAATTATGCATTTGATTATTCTTGAGATGTTCTTTGATTCTTGATCCATGGCCTATTGTATTTCCAACATTTGGTATCAGAGCTGTGTTTAAGAATCAATACATCTTGGATTAAGGATTATGGTAAATTAGGGTTTTTGATAACAGTTCAAAAAAATCGAATTTTTGATCATTTTAATTGTAGAATTTCATGAGGACTAAATAGCCCTAATTTTATGTTCATATTCCTCTAATTATGCAATTATCAGGGATCAAAATTCAGGATTAAGAAACCCTAATTTCCCTAATTTTTGGAATAAATCGTCGGAACAGGAACTGCTTCAAATAACTGTTTCGTCGACTATTAGTCGACTAGCAAGAGTTTATAGTCGACTAATTTATTTTCCCGAAAGTTGAAAACTCTCTGTTTCTAACAGGAGTCGGCTTGTACTTTGGATTAGTCGACTAGTAAAGTGTATAGTCGACTAACCATTTTTGCCAAGTCGACTAATTTTTAACCGAGAGTTGTCTTCCAACAGGAGTCGACTAATAAAATTTTGTAGTCGACCAATAAAATTTTATAGTCGACTAATTATATGGGTATAGTCGACTAATCTTTCTTTGCCCTAGTCGACTGGACCTAAATGTGTAGTCGACTTGACTTGACCCAAGTCGACTAATCCTTCATTGTAGTCGACTAATGCTTGTTAATGTTCAATCATTAAAGTATGTTACACATTTAAGTTATTGTGTTAATATTGATTGATGCTTGGTCAAGTAATGTATTGAGGTATTATGGCTTTACTCAAATAAAAGGATTAGAGAATATTATTGGTTAGTTTTGTATTCATATGGCTTATTGATTTAGTAGTTGCCAAAGTGACCTATGTTAGTAAACCTATGAATATATAACTACATAAAAGACTTGTCAATGAGGGTGGCATAAAAGACAATAATATTCTCGATGGCGGTTCTAGTTAGGAGATTGGGACTGGCCCAAAGGAAAGTCTCTTTCAAATAATTATGAACCGGGGTAGGGTAGTGTAATTTATGTAACTTAGTGGTGTGGAATTGGATACCCAAAGATAACATGACTTACTATCTAAGTGACATAAATTATATTAGACCTACGTAGGTGATAAAAGTTCTCACCTAAAGAGTGAACACTAGATATGCTTAGGTTTCGCCCAAAGGAGAAATCAAAGTGATATCAATAGTTCATCTTAATTAAATTTAAGGTTATTATATTGATAAGTGGCCTAATGTGAGCAATGTCCTATTATGTTTCAGTGAACGTCCCTACTTCCCTTCACACTCATGCCATTAGCATTCCAGCCCTGGATGGTACAAATTTCTCTGAGTGGTTTGAACATGTACAGTTTACACTGGGTGTTCTGGACCTAGACATGGCTCTAATAGTTGATAAACCTGATGAAGTAGCTGCTGAAAGTACAGCAGAACAGGTCAGCCATGCCAAAGCTTGGGAAAGGTCGAATAGACTCAGTCTCATGTTCATAAAGATGACCATAGCCAATAACATCAAGACTTCACTCCCTCCTACAACTAATGCATCTGAACTATTAACTGCTGTTAAAGACCGATTTAAGTCTGCAGATAAGTCATTAGCTGGCACCCTTATGGCTGAACTTACCACCATGAAATATGATGGTAATAGAGGAGTTCAACAACACATTCTAAATATGACTGATAAGGCTGCTAAGTTAGGATCACTGGGTATGAAAGTGGATGAATCCTTCTTGGTACAGTTCGTACAGTTCATCCTTAACTCACTTCCTTCTCAGTTTGGGCCATTCAAGATTCACTACAACACTCATAAAGATAAGTGGAATTTGAATGAGCTAACTGGTATGTGTGTACAAGAGGAAGTGAGACTGAGGCAAGAAGGGCATCACTCAGTATTGGCAGTAACTCAAGGAGGTATCCATAAGAAAGGTAAATATGGAAGAGGTAAGAGATTTCCATCAAAGAAAGGGCATGACCATGGGGAAAGTAGCCAAGGTCATGGAAAGGTCTTCACTGTCAAGTGCTACTTCTGTGGCAGAAAGGGACATGTGAAGAAGGACTGCAACAAAAGGAAAGCTTGGTTCGAAAAGAAAGGTATAAATCTTTCTTTTGTATGTTTTGAATCAAATCTTGCTGAAGTTCCTTCTAATACTTGGTGGATTGACTCTGGAGCCACAACTCACATAACTAATTCAATGCAGGGATTCCTTACAACCCGGAAACCGAAGGAAAGTGAGAGATTCGTCTTTATGGGGAACCGTCTCAAAGTGGAGGTCGAATATGTTGGTACTTATCGACTACTCTTGGAGACGGGACATGAGATGGATCTTGAAGATACTTTTTATGTACCTTCGATTTCTAGGAACTTAATGTCAATATCCAAATTAGATGTTTTTGGATATTCTGTTTTATTCAGTTGTGAAAAACTCAGTTTAATGTATAATTCAATTCCGGTTGGACATGAAATTTTATGTGATGGTTTATATAAAATTTCATTGAATGATGAGTTTGCACAATCTTTATTATCTCTGCATTCGAATGTTGGTATTAAACGTGGCTTAATAAATGAAAAATCCTCTATCTTGTGGCATAGAAGACTGGGGCATATCTCCAGGGATAGAATTATAAGATTAGTGAAGAATGAGATTTTGGATAACCTAGACTTCACTGATTTTGATGTGTGTGTGGATTGCATAAAAGGAAAGCAAACCAAACACACTAAGAAAGGTGCCACAAGAAGTAAAGAACTCCTTGAAATAATTCATACAGATATTTGCGGACCACTCTCCATTCCATGTTTTACGGGGGAGAGATATTTCATTACCTTTATAGATGATCTGTCACGTTATGGTTATGTGTATCTAATTAATGAAAAGTCTCAGGCTGTTGACATCCTTGAGGTGTTCATTACAGAAGTCGAGAGACAATTAGATAGAAAGGTTAAAATCATAAGATCAGATCGAGGTGGTGAATTTTATGGAAGATATGATGAGTCAGGACAACATCCTGGCCCATTTGCCAAATTTCTAGAAAAGCGTGGTATTTGTGCTCAATACACAATGCCAGGTACGCCTCAGCAGAATGGTGTTGCTGAAAGGCGAAACCGAACTCTTATGGATATGGTTAGGAGCATGATGAGCTTCTCTAATGTACCCATTTCATTGTGGAATGAAGCCTTAAAGACTGTTATGTATATCTTAAACAGGGTTCCTAGTAAGGCAGTCCCAACAACTCCTTTCGAGTTGTGGACTGGTAGGAAACCTAGTTTAAGACATTTACATGTTTGGGGTTGTCCAGCAGAGGCTAGAATATATAATCCACAAGAAAAGAAATTAGACTTAAAACAATATCTGGGTATTTCATTGGTTATCCAGATAAGTCTAAGGGATACAAATTTTATTGCCCTAACCATAGTACAAGAATAGTTGAAACTGGTAATGCCAGATTCCTAGAGAATGGTGAATTAAGTGGGAGTGATGAACCAAGAAAGGTAGATC
The DNA here is from genome assembly GCA_038442645.1 of Agave tequilana. NCBI lineage: Eukaryota > Viridiplantae > Streptophyta > Magnoliopsida > Asparagales > Asparagaceae > Agave > Agave tequilana. The sequence goes on from JAVJIF010017646.1 coordinate 61,177, forward strand.
TTGAAGTAGTAAGGGTAAATATCCCAATTACCTTTCCTTCAAGAGAAATTGTTGTCCCTCAGCTTGATCATCAAGTTGAGATACCAGAACAACATATTGATATTGGTTCACCACTCCATGAGGATATCGCCATTGAAAATATTGTAGAACCACCACAACCGGCAGCTTTGAGAAGATCTCAAAGGGAAGAAGATCTGCCATTTCAGATGATTATGTGGTGTATCTACAGGAATCTGATTATGATATTGGGATTAATAAAGATCCAGTTTCATTTTCACAAGCCATAGAATGCAATGATTCTAGTAAATAGATTGATGCTATGAATGATGAGTTGAAATCTATGGACCAAAACCAAGTCTGGGATCTCGTTGAATTGCCTGATAACTGTAAGAAAGTCGGGTGTAAATGGGTCTTTAAGACCAAGCGCGACTCTAAAGGCAATGTAGAATGATATAAGGCCAGACTTGTGGCTAAAGGTTTCACTCAGAAGGAAGGCATTGATTATAGAGAAACCTTCTCTCCAGTATCAAAGAAGGACTCTCTTAGAATCATTATGGCACTTGTAGCTCATTATGATTTGGAGTTACATCAAATGGATGTGAAAACTGCTTTTCTGAATGGAGATTTGGATGAGGTAATTTACATGGAGCAACCTGAAGGGTTCGCAAATGAAAGTAAAGAACACTTGGCTTGCAAATTAAAGAAATCCATATACGGACTTAAACAAGCTTTCAGGCAATGGTATATAAAGTTTAATGATACCATTACATCTTTTGGATTTACAGAAAACACTGTTGATCAGTGTATATATCTAAAGATCAGTGGGAGCAAGTTTATTTTTCTGGTTCTGTATGTGGATGATATCTTGTTAGCCAGTAGTGATATTGGTTTGCTGTATGAAACTAAAAGCTATCTTACCAAGAACTTTCAGATGGTTGATATGGGTGAGGCAAATTATGTTATTGGCATAGAGATCTTCAGGGATAGATCTCGAGGATTGCTAGGATTGTCTCAGAAAGGATATATCAATCGAGTCTTGGAAAGATTTCATATGAAAATGTGTTCAGTCAGTCCTGCACCCATTCAGAAGGGTGACAAATTAAGTGGGAGCCAGTGTCCCAGAAATGACTTAGAAAAGGGTCAAATGCAGAAAGTTCCGTATGCATCAGCTGTTGGGAGCTTGATGTATGCAAGCACTTGTACCAGGCTAGATATCAGTTTTGCAGTTGGGATGTTGGGAAGATACCAAATCAATCCAGGAATGGAGCACTGGAAGTTGGCAAAGAAGGTTATGCGGTATCTTCAAGGGACGAAGGACCATATGCTCACATACAGGAGATCAGATCAGTTGGAGGTGATCGGCTATTCGGACTCAGATTTTGGTGGTTGCCCAGATAGCAGGAAGTCTACCTCAGGATTTATTTTCTTGCTAGCAGGTGGGGCAATCTCGTGGAAGAGTGTGAAGCAGTCTATCATTGCTTCATCCACGATGGAGGCTGAGTTCATAGCTTGTTTTGAGGCCACAAATCATGCATTATGGTTAAGGAATTTTATCTCAGCACTTGGTGTAGTTGACTCTATTGCCAGGCCGCTGAAGATATATTGTGACAATACAGCAGCCGTTTTCTTCTCTAAGAATGGTAAGTACTCTAATGGTTCTAGACACATAGAACTTAAGTACTTGGTGGTTAGAGAAAGAGTTGAGAAACAGAAGGTGTCAATTGAAAGTATAAGTACCACTTTAATGGTTGCTGATCCAATGACAAAGGGATTGCCTCCAGAGACATTTAAGGAACATGTTGTTAGAATGGGTCTTTTGGGCAATCTGTAATGTATGTTTTGGTACTTATATAATTGACATTATTGTACAAATAAAAGTTTTGTTTCTGTGTTTCCTGTTATCCAATTATGTGTGCACATATTATGTATGGATGTTTGTTAAACAGGAAATGTCTTTACAAGACAATTACAGGGGTCATTTTGGTTATAGACTCAATTAGTAAGGGTTATCAATGTTGTGGTACATAGAAGGGAGTATGACGTGGATGTTGTATAACCGCTATGACTCGCATTGGTGGTCCAAGCTAATTGCAGTATTACAGTATTTCATATTTGGGCTTATCAGTTGTTGTTTTTAAAATTCGTGATCACGTGTCAAAGTTTTTCAGTATGAAATCCAATGGAGTCAAAAATGATTTTCAAATGAGGCTTTTCTTTTATTTGTTTTCTGAAGGTTTAACCTAATCGGTTAATGGTCCAAGTGGGAGAATGTTAATCTCACATTAAAGATGGACCAATAACCTTGGTTAATTAACATTGGATTCCTATTAAAGTTAACTGATATAATATTATGCCCATATTAAAGTCACATTTTATATAGTTTATATATAATCTCTTGAGATATAAGGGTACCATGATGGAAATGTGTTATTTCAAGGGTTTTATTGCAAATGTGAGACCCACTTTTCTCCTCCTGCAAAGAATTACAACTTACGCTCATTCATTTGAGAATCCATCAGAAAAGAAAACTGTGAGTTTGTGCAAGGATAAGGAGACAGAGAAAAGAGGATCTTTGCATTAGGGTTTGCAGGATCAAAAGGAAGGAATCAAGGATCTTCTCCAATCTTCATCTATTCCTCATCAATGGCTTCAGGTATGGTGATTTAAAGTATTACTCAATTATGCATTTGGTTATTCTTGAGATGTTCTTTGATTCTTGATCCATGGCCTATTTTATCCGCATTAAATCTATTGTATTTCCAACATTTTATATTTGGGGTGTTTTTTGGTCACTTACTGTGCTTGGGCTCAGTTTAATACTTTTAGTAAAACAACTAACAATTTATAAAGGAATTTGAGCTTGAACTATTTGTCAAATCTTTTCTATTGAAATTTGGTGATGGGCGTCTGTTTTCATAATCCACTCTGTTTCAAGTTGATCAACATCGTTTAGAGTACTCAAAAACTAAAAGATGAGGTATTTTAAAGTTCTTTCTCCCACATATCAAGTTATATAAAATAGCCAACTGAAAGTAGCATTTTGCTTATATCCGTGCTTTAGAGCATAGAAATTGTCAATCCAAACACTATATCTTGATCCTGGTATTTAAAAACTCTTGCACGCTAATTTTTATTTACTAACAAACATTCTAAATCATAAAACTAAACCAACTTACTATTTATGTCTATATTGTATCTGCTAAATATTGGGAAAACGGCTTCTTTTTGTGTTTGTGTGCTGGCACACGTGCGCACATAATATTTTCAATATTTCAAGTCTTTTATTTTGAATAAACACGTGCACTACACGTGCATTTACTAGTAAGCTTTTATAAACAAAATTCTATTAAGTAATTAACCATGAAAGTTGCTCTCAATGCAATTCTTCTGAGATAATAAAACCATTTCACATGATTGATTTACGAGGAGGGAATCATCATTTCACCACATAAGGGGAGAAAAGGGGAAAAGGAGAAGTAAAAATATAAAAAAAAAGAAGAAAAGGAAGAAATTAAATCTTAGAGTGACTTCTTGTGGGTCAAGTCAATACGTGTTCTTTGACTGAGTTTTCCTTTTTCTTTTGTTATTGTGATTGAATAAAGTTAGCCCATAATATTAAGGTAGAATGGAGTGACAATTGGGTAACGACCCAACGAGAGAAACATAGGATTTCCATGTCACAATCAAGATATGAGGACTTGGGAAGTTCCAACTTGTCATAATTATTTGATTTTTTTATTCCTTGAAAGATCAATCAGAAACTTAATTATGTTGTTCTATCATGTGCTATGAAATCTACATTATAATCAGTACAAATACTATCCATTCTTGTCATTTATTTTGTTTATTTACTAGATTTTAAATGTAAACTGCGCATGAGAATCACAGTGAGCCATAACTAATCACATTTATCTCTTTTTACTATAAATTCGACTTGTTATCAGATGGTTAGATTTGAATCCACAACCTCTTGTAAATTAGTAGAAAATGTGTCTTGCATTAAATTAATTAGTTGGTGAGGAATTAACATTAAAAATCTAATCTCTAAAATCAGTCACCAACATTAATTTGGACAAGATTATACCCAATATATGTCTTTCATTAATCAATAAATTATCACCAAGCAATTATTGTTAAATCTCTTTGTCTTAAAGCTACCATTTTAATTTCCCAAAATATTCCCACTAAAATTTACACCAATCACTGAAAACTCCTCTCCTGCCCGCCCTTGCCCTTTCCGGCGTCCCTGCCAAACTCAAAAAAAAATTGAGGTGCATTTTGGAAATCCCGATGATTTATTCTTTTAACCTAATTTTACTTGTTCTATACAAAATTTTTAACTTTGTCTAAACTTTGTAATGAATGTCCATATCCCCCGCGGCATGCACGTGCCCCTTGGATCCCATTGTGGGAAGGTAATGCAAAGCCCACATTGGGAATATTTTGAGGTTCATGTTGCAAACGCTTATAATCATAATTTTAATAAAGAGGAATGGGATCATGATCGCAGTCATATAAAAACTCAGAAAAATATATAAATGAAGAGATTACTATCGTAGTCGCAGTTCTCAGAAATATGACATTTTTATGAGGAATGCGATCATGATCGCAGTTCTCAGAAATAGTTTTTTTTTGTTAGGACTGCCGATCATATCGCAGTTCTCTATATACCAGTAGACTGCATAGTCGAAACGGTCCGTTTTTTCAAAGCAATTACTGCAGAGCATTTTCGTCTTTTCCTTCTGAGGAGCGCTTCTGCGCTTGACATGTTAGCGCACGTGGTTGGTTTAAAAAAAGATATAGCTGAATAAAATTATGAAGTTGAGTTTTTTCCCTAATTACGATTTTGACATAGGAGCTGTAGCAAAGTCCCCCATTAATAAAACTAAGTATTTTATTTTATATATTTTAATTAGTATATATTAATTGCAAGTGTTATTAGAATTTTTTTAAAATTATTAGATTTAAATAGATCTATTTAACACAAAACTAAAGATGTTTATGTTAAAATTTGGTTTTGAATGTCCAAGTGATCATGAAAAATGAAAATTTATATTTAAAATATAATGAACAATAAATGTTTTTAGAAGTAGTATTTTGTAAAAGTATCACCCTGTTTCCAAAGACCCTGTCATCTATTATTATAAAGAACTTGGGCTCGCAAATATTGCCTGCAAACATTCCCATTATCTATCTCTACGATTGTTGCTCCGGGTTACGGGGTTGTTTGTTTATTTGGAAGAAATCTCGTACTCTCCGAAGTGACTCTATCTTCGAGCGCTTAGGTTGTTTGTTTCGCACTGAAGAGGAACATGGAAGATGTCGAAGGGATTTCGGTGAACTCTTCATGAATTCTACGTGACACATGGGGATTTTCAAAAAGCTATTTGCATACAACAGGTAATACAAAATGAAAACCCACCAAAATAAAAACTATATTTCCCCATGGATTTTCGGAACCAATATATCCTGGTTTTATTTTTTTATGAGTATTATTGCCACATTCAAAAAAAAAAACGTATTCCATCAATTATTGCCCACAATTTATCTTGATACTTTTATTTTGTAGTAATGTCAGATTAAGCCTTAATTAAGTCTTGGTATGAGGACTCCATAATTAGACCCTAAACCCTATCCATTAGGTGGAAATGTTTATTAATCCTAGAATCAATGTCACATATCTATACATTAATGCCAAAACCTCTAGAAGTAGGACACACTAACTCTTTTGACAAAAAAAGCTTCACTCATGCACCTAACCTCAAATTATATCTTTTGTTAGTTTCCAAGAGGTTGTTATTTTACTTATTGATAAAAGTGTGAAGAATCTCATTTTTTAAAATATCTCAATAATATTGGAGAAGGTTCAATGTTTTCCTTGGGTTGTATGCTGCAATAGTTCGGCTAGCAACTTATTTGACCTTTGATATTTAGAGTCTGTTTATTTGCCCTGAAAGTATGTGAAAAACTGTTTTTTTGCTCTTGACATTTTGGGCTCCACGCTTTTTCTCTCATTTTTTTATGTTTGTTTGCTGTGAAAGCTGAGGGTGAAAAGTCTCCACCTCATAGCTGCACACTGACGTGTCAGATTTCAGGATGATGTGTCAGATTTCAGGGCCAAAAGCTCTGAAAATATCCTAAATCTGACTTGTAAGGGTCCATTCACTTTTCCTCATCACTCTTTCCGACTGTCAAACACGCCCTTAATTAAGAAACACAAGTTGTTAATTCCAGCCGTCCTTTATGACGTAAAATTCTGAAGTCAGAAGTGATCCAAAGAGAAGTTTGACTTGACTCAATCAACTAATAATTAGTTTGATTTCTATGGAGCCAACTTCAATCAATATAGAGAAGAACTAGCAACATAATGATCCAATATGAAACCTATCAATGACTTAAATTAGCTTCAAATTTAATATGTATTAAAGAGGCTAGGTTGAACCCTTCACTGTGATGAGATACAAAAATCAAATTCTTCTATTTGTGGAGAAGACGATGCTGACTCCAATTTTAGAAGCTCACAGAAACTCTTAATTGAATTTTATATGTTAATACTCTTGATGCTTCTAGTTTCTTTGCACATTTCATAATTTCATTTTTTTTGAATATTGATTCCATTACTAATTCTTTTTTTTTTCTCTCTTTCCAATTAAAAACCAAATGAAACACATTCAGCATGTCAGTAATTTGTATCATGTTTCCATTGACAGAGATTACTGATTTATAATTTTGATCGGCTGGAAAGAGTTGGTGATGCATGTCAATTGACTGCTCGAATTCTTCAACAGCCACCGATGTTCTTCATTTCTACCATCCAACTTGCTCAGAAATAAGCATTGTGACATGATGCTCTCTCTCTCTCTCTCTCTCTCTCTCTCTCTCTCTCTCACCCACGCCCCCCCCCCCCCCCCACACACTTCTCTGATATCTGATCTCCCCCCCCCCCCCCCAAATTCCAAGTTTCAACTCGCGATGAAGGGTTTCAATGATGTCCCAAAAATCTCCAAAAAATACTTAAAATTCTTTGGGACTCCTTTACAACAAACTCTTTTCACCACGAAGCATTTTGCTCTCATTTTGCCACAAAAAGCAAAACCTAACTTGAGTTTTCTTTTGGAGTTGTTGTTGGGTTCAGTTGGTTAGCTGGATCTGGGGGTTCAGTTGGTTAGGTGGATCGAGGTGATCTCTCTCCCCTCCTATGTGATCTGTGTCTCTGAGGAATCATCCCCATGGTCTGAGGATAGCTTGAATTTGTAGATTGATGGATGATTCCTCCAATGTTAGATCTTAGGTCATTTTCTCTTTTTCTTCCTAGGGTTAGGGTTTTCAAAATTTCTTTCGTTTTATTTCACATTATTGCAATCAAATAAATAATGAAGTTTTGGTGATTGTTCCACAGTTGTTGAAGGCTTGACGTGGTTGAAAAGAGGGCACTACTCTTGGAGTCTTTGAGCAGGTCAGCCCATCACCACCTCAAATCTTTACTTTTTTATCTTTTCCTTTTATTTATTTAAATTTTCATGAGGTAGGATAAAATAATGTTGGCGTTAATAAGACGATGTCCTCCAATTTAGAGCAAATTTGATTATATTGTCTTATTTTTATATATTAGAAGTTTAGGAGTGAGAATTTTAACCCTCAAAGAAATCATGGAATAATTGAAAATATGTCAAAGCGTCGAGGTAGTTTGTAATTATTATTGATCTTGTTATATTATTCGAAATTGACTTTTTTGGTGGTTGGTTTTCTTTCTTCAATATGATGAGGATTTGGCTTGAAAGCTTTATCTTTGAAGCTAGACGTGTAGTTTCATTTTGTAACAACCGTTTTTATACAATTTTGATATTATTAAATGTTTTTTGTGTCCCCGGTCTTTGAAATCCTGGCTACGCCACTAACCATATGAAGTGTTGGTTCTTTTGATTTTTTCGTTGATGCATCTATTAGAGCTCCAACTATAAAGTTAATGACTATATTTTGACAGGTAAAAGTCACAAACGACTATATTTTCACAAATTCTAATGGTCATTTTCGAAAGCTGTATGAGGGCTATCGAAAATGGAAATTGGGTTGTCAAAAATGATTTCGAAAGTTTAAGAAAAACAAAGGAGAAAAAACTCAAAAATGAGGTTGTTCTGCAACAACTTGACTTTCTGTAAAATGATGTGGAAAACAATTTTTAAGCTGTTGAAAATAGTTTTTTAAAGTTTGTGAAACATAGAAAGCTGTCGAAAGTAAAACTATTATGTAAACTTCTGAGCTCACTGAAAAACGCTATCGAAAGCTGTTTTCGACAGTTAGAGAAAAACAAAAAGAAAACTGTCGTAAGCGAGTCAGATCTGAAAACATTTGGGCTCATTGAAAAATGCTGTCGAAAGCGTGCATATAAGCTGTCAAAAGTTCTTAAGCTAAAAATAAGATATGTGCACGCTAAGTATCCATTTTCGACTGTGATTGATTGGGCTGTCGAAAACGGTTCAACATTTTCTGATTTTTTTTCAAAACTTGAATAAAATCAATTTCAATTCATAAATCCAACAAAATAAGTTTCTTCAAATACTTTTGAGCTCTAATATGTATAGATAGACTCCACTACATATTTTAAACGGCAAAACTCATTTTGAGATTTAATCTATATTAAATTGATTTTTCATCAAAATCAAAATGTTTTGAAACTTATTTTGAAAACTCATTTCTATATGTACATCTCTTTTGAAATACTCTTTAAACCATCAAACAAGGTCATGTGTTATCAAGTTTGAACTAATAATTCTACAATCTAAATTTTTAACATATATTCTAAACTTACAAAACACAAACACTATTTCTTGAAACAAGAAGTCTTCAGATAGATGCTTGATTTGAATCCGATTTTTTGAGCTTCAATCTTCAACGAGAGATTGTTCAATGTGTATCAGTGAGCTTCACTGTTCGATCTTGAATTATCTTTTATTTTAATCAGCAACATGTATACTGTTAAAACAACTTCAAGATCATCAGTTTCTTAACTACATGAGTTGAGAATCATTAAAATATGAATGATTGTACCTTTAGGTCAATATTCATTGCAATCAAATAAATAATAAAGTTTTGACGATTATTCCACATCTCTTTAAAGCTTGAAACGGTTGGAAGGAGGGCACAGTTCTTGGAGTGCACTCCGACCAGGTCTGCCCCCACCTCCTCAAATATTTACTTTTTTTAAAAAAAGTTTCTTTTATTTTTTTAAAATTTCATGAGATAAGATAAAATAATGTTATCGTTAATAAGACGATCGCCTCCAATTAAGAGCAAATTTGATTATAATGTCTTTTTTTTTATATATTAGAGGACTTTGAGTCCGAATTTTAACCCTCAAAGAAATCATGGAACGATTTTAAAATATGTCAAAGCATCTATGCAATTTATAATTGTTATTGATTTTGTTATCTTATTCGACATTGGCTTTTTGGATGATTAATTTTGTTTCTTTAATATGTAAGAGGATTTGACTTGAAAGCTATACCTTTGAAGTTGGACGTATAGTTTCATTTTGTAACATCAACTTTTATTCAATTTTTGTTAGATGTGTTTTGAATGTGGAGGGAAAACTTAAGTTTCTCACTCATTGGCTTTGATTTTTGTCTCACATTTGATAGGAGATGAGAGGTTGAGTAATATATATACTATCTCCTCCTATGCCTATTGTTATAAGTATTGGGCCATGGGCCACCTCCCCACACGCTCGCACACATGCTAAACTGAACCGGACCGGGTTCGGGTTCAGGTAGCGCGTGCCCACGACCTGCGGACATAAATGCAGTTCGATTCAGGGGCTCTTGAACCTGAAACTTTTTTTTTGGTTTTATCTATTTAAATTTTATTAAAAATTCTGTTTTGATATTTTTGAAATTTTCTGTTCGATTTGACCCGTTCTTCGGATCTGCTCGCATGTATCGCAAACTGCATGATCGTGTGCGAATTTGGAACTGGGACTGTTACAACTACTGGACTCCGAGAGGCTATAAATACTGTTTTTCGTAGTTCATTCAGTTAATGCAAAAACAGCTACAATTATTCTGTTTCCCTCCTCTATATTTCTCTATTACAAAAATTCTGGTGAACAATTCTTGTTCGAGTTTTTGGTGATTTCTCGAAGTCTTTTTTTTACTTTTGGCCAACGAATCTCTGTCTGAGCAGAGGCCTAGGTCATCATCCTGAGCTGAATGCTAGTGAACTACTGAGGGAGTTTTTTCCTTTAGGAGAAGAGGTCCTTTCAAAGTCCGGACGAGGGACCGACCGTCTCTCTTCTAGGGCAGTGCTTCTGTATGACTACATCACCCCAGACCAGCAAAATTAATTTTCTTTTAATTCTTTTATTTTAGTTGCATGATTTGGACAAGTATGTTATTTGATTAAAATATTTATGTTGCATGTTTTAAAATTTAAAAATATTGTTATATATCTTATAATCTTGAAGAAAGACATTGTTTGATAATTTTCATGCAATTGAATTTAGAAATTATTTCATGCAATTTAATTAAATTTTTTAATACTTGTCATGCAATTTACATGTTCCATGCTGTTAAATTTGTTCTTACAATAGAAATCATTTAATTCTTGCTAAAATTTTCAAAGCAAATTTATTGAAATCTATTTGTCACAAAACTAAGCTTTCAAGATTTAAACTCTACTGCAAGTTTTATAAAAAGTATCTTGTTTTCAAATTTTCATTTATAGATTTCATTAAATATTTTATTACAAAATTATTTATAAGATCTTTCTAAACTATTCAGACTTTATCTTATCATATTATTATAAACTCTTATCTTGTTGCAAGATTCTTTCAAATCTAATTTAATATTTATCTCCTACAAGTTCTTCCATAGTAAAATCTTTTTATTCAAATTCTGACAAGGCAAAATCTTTCAATATAAGATCCTGGAAAATCTTAATAATCTTATCCTTTTCATTACGAATTTCTATTCAATTGTTTTCATTACAACATCTTATTTATTTTGTTATGAAAAGAAAATCTTTTGCAAGATAATTTAAATTATTTAAATCTTGTCTTATTTATAAACTCGTATTACAGGTTTTTTATATACATTCATTAGTTAATTAACTGCTTATTGCAATAAATTTGTCTAATTAAATTGTCTAATTCTTGCTATTGTTCTAAAAATTATTTGTCTTAAATTTTGCAAGTCACTTCTTATATTATTTTTTGCTAGTTTATTTCTAAAATTTAATTGGACTTGTTGATTAGAAATGTAGAAGTAAATTAGTTTTAAAAATTGGAATAATGTTTTAGAAATTATTTCGAATTAGAAAAATTAAAAGGGCAAATCGATATCTTGTTATATCTTGCTTGGATTATTTGAAACATAATTAAAGAAGGACTATACACTATTTTATTCTGCAAACCTTAATTTGATTACCAATATAAACTAAATTTTGACATTATCAAATAATTTTGAAATACAGAATCCAGGTAGCACCATCCTGTCACTATGACCAACCTTGAACATTTCAAGGGTGTTAAACTGGAGAAATTTTCTGGCACATACTTTAACAGATAGACAAATCAGATAAAGTATTGGTTCACCACTTTAGGTCTCTTATCAGTCATAGATGACACCACTCCTGCACTATCTCCTAAACCATCGTCTGTTGGATCTTCTCCTGTTGAAACTCCTTCTAAAGCTCCTTTCTCATACACCTTTTTGAAACCTGAGAAAATTGACTATCATTGTCTTCATAGAATTCGTAGTGCACTTTCTGATAGTTTATATGATATTTATTATGAATATAAGAGTGCTAAAGAACTACGGACAGCTCTTGAAGATGAATATAGCCTCGACGATGTTAGAATCGAAAGATTCACCTCCTCCAATAAATTTATGATGACTGATAAACCAATTAATGATCAATTTCATGAATTTTAAGATTATATCCGACACTTTCAATTGAAAGAAAATCAATTCTCCGATGATTACAAGGTGTCTTGTCTCATTGATAAACTCTCTCCTTCCTAATTAGCCTTTGTTGGAGACCTCCGTCACAAGCATGGTGACCTAACCTTCATTCAAGCCCTGGAAATGATTCACATAGAAGATCAACATAAGCAAATTTTCAAATCAAAGTCTGAAGTAAAAGCCAAAGTCAATTTGGTGGAAGATAAGCCTAAGCGTAAATTTATGAATCCCAAAGACAAAAAGTTCAATAAACTCAATCACTTTCATTCTTCTCCTCATGCAAGCTCTTCTTCTTTCAAACGTTTTCAATCTTCTTCATTCAAACTCAAAACCTCTGGTCAGAAGACCGATGAAAGATTTTGCTACGTCTGCGGGAGAACTAATCACTTGGCGCCTCAATGTTTCAACCGGAAGAAGAAACCAGTCAAAGCTCAACCAAGAGAAATAGAGGAAATGGCGGGCACAAGGTCAACATGATGGAACTGAACTCCAACTCTTTTAGGTTAGATTCTTCTTTTCCTATTGTCAACTCAATCACCTTCTTCTCGGACTGGTGGTTAGACTCAGGAGCTAATTTCATATTTGTACTGATCGTTCCTGATTCAAATCCTATCAGGAACAACATAAAAGCGTGAATCTGACAGATGACTCCACCAGAGAGTTAAGAGGAACTGGATGCATTGAAGTGAAGATGACCTCCGAGAAAACTCTGACCCTTCAAGGCATCCTGCATGTATCAACACTTCGGAGGAATCTGATCAGCGAGTCTTTACATTTAGAACTGGTTATAGGTTGTGAAAGAGTCCAATAAGTTTGTAATCTCCAAGTCTAATACTTTCATTGGAAATGACTTTATTTGTGAAGGCCTTTTCTAGCTTAATGTAATAAATTCTTCTGATAATGAAATTTTTATTCTTTTTGCTTTGAACATTGAGTCTTGTGATCTAACATGAAAGATTGGGACATGTCAACTTCTATTCCATCAAGAAAATGATTAACTTGAATCTCATTCTTAAATCTTCTTTTGACACATCTAGATGTGAAATCTGTGTTTAGGGTAAGAATACTCGAAAATCTTTTCCTTCTATCACAAGGACATCTGAATTCCTCGAACTTATTCATAGTGATGTGTGTGACTCGATCAGAGTTCTCACCCGAGGCGGTAGAAGATATTTTGTGACATTCATTAATGACTACTTCAAATTCTGTTACATTATCTTCTCAAATTAAAGGCTAAAGTTTTCGATTAGTTTAAGGTGTAAAAAGCTGAAGCTGAGAACCAACTTGAAAAGAAAATCAAAATTCTAAGATTTGATCGTGGGGGTAGTATACCTCAAATGCCATGACAATTCTGCCAAGAGCACGACCTTATTCATGCTCCCTACACACCTCAATCCAACAGTGTAGCTGAAAGAAAGAACAGAACACTGATGAACATGGTGAAATGCATGTTACTTTGCTTAGGTGTACCCGAGAACCTTTAGGGTGAAGCTCTCCTTTCTGCCTGTTTTATCCTCAATAGGATTCTCTAAAGAGACTTCGACTTTACTCCCTATGAGTTGGAAAGGAAAAACTCCTAACATCCAATCCTTCAAAGTCGGGTTACCTCGCTAAGGTTTTAATATTAGAACCGAAGAAAAGGAAAATCGGCCTCAAGACTGATGATGTTATCTTTATCGGATATACACTAGATATCAATGTTAACTGATTCCTAGTGGTTAACTCCGAGATCAGTGAAATATCCAACAACATCATCATTGAAGCTAGGAATGTCATCTATTTTGAGAATATCTGATGTAATACGGGAGAATCAAAATCACCTTCAAACTAAAAATTGAAGAAATAGGATTTTGAAAGAAGAAATAGAAAAGAGATTAGGGTTTAGAGAAAAACCGGATAAATGTTGGGCTTCACACTTCTTGCTTCACACCCCTTATACTATGAGCTTCACACCCCAATACTCAAGAGCACACTCAAGAGAATTTAACTGAAAAGTTTTTATTTATTCATTGTCTATCTTGTTCATTTAGTTGAGCCTCTTTATATAGGCTTTTACAAAGTGAACTTTCCCATCACAATTGATGTGAGACTAAATTTCAATAAAAAAATAAGTAAACTCAAAGAACATAAATTAAGGCATAAAGTCATCTAAGAACTGGTGATGTCCTCATCAATTCCCTCGGGGTGGGAGAAACTCGACCCTTGGGTGAGGGCTACTCTCACGAAGCATTTCAATCGGGCTAAAATGATGACTGTGGCAGCAGCACTGATGCGTCATGACTGATCCAGAGTGGTGGAGGTGAAAATAAAGAAGAAAATATTGAAAGAGATTGGAACCAGAAGCTCAGATACTAAACTGATATAATACAAGAGGATCGCAATCACCTTCAGAATTGAAGAAATAGAAAATTAAAAGAAGAAATAGAAAAGAGATTAGGGTTGAGAGAAAAGAACCGGATAAATATTGGGTTTCGCACTCCATGCGTGATCTTCACTCCCCTTACGCTACGGGCTTCACACCCCTTACATCATGGGCTTCACTCCCCAATACTCAAGAGCACCCTTAAGAGAATTTAACTGAATTTTTTTTATTTATTCACTGTCTATCTTATTCATTGAGTTAAGCATCTTTATATAGGCTCTTACAAAGTGAACTTCCCCATCACAACCGATGTGGGACTAAATTTCAATAAAAGAAATAACTAAACTCTAAGAAAATAAATTAAGGCATAAAGTCATCTAAGAATTGGTTCATTGAATGATTAAAATTTTTCGCAAATATCTAATTAAATTTTAAATTTTATTTGCTCTTGATTTTTTGGTGTGAAGCTCATACAAGGGGTGAAAACTCAAAATTCTATCTTGTTCTCAATTTCAAATTTTAAAATTCTAGTTTCGATTTGAAGGTGATTGCGATCCAGGCTGTAATACATCATCTTTCCTTTAAAATTTAGAATCCCTAGTGAACCCTCTATTACTCCTTCTACCTCTGATATCCTTTCTTCTAGTTCTGCTCCTACCACTAATTTTGAACCTAGAAGGAGCAAAAGAACTAGGACTCTTACATACTTCAGTGAAGATTTCTTTACCTATCTTGTGGAAGGTGATCCTAACTCCTTTGAGGAAGCAATGGACTCTTCTAAATATCTTTTCTGAAAAGAACCCATTGACAGTGAGATCAAATCCATAATAGAGAATAACACTTGGATTCTCATTAACGTTCCTCCAAGATGCAAACCTGTAGGTTGTAAATGGATCTTTAAGAAGAAACTTCGACTCAATGGCACTGTCGACAAATATAAAGCCAGATTAGTTGCCAAAGGTTTCACCCAACAAAAGGGTATTGACTTTTTTGACACCTATTCTCTTGTTACCAGGATCTCTTCAATCAGAATCCTTCTAGTACTTGCTTTAATTTATAACTTATTCATACATCAAATAGATGTGAAAACTATTTTTCTGAAAGGCGATCTCAAGGAAGATATCTATATGGACCAATCAGAAGGGTTCATACCTAAGAGACAATAAAACAAAATGTACAAACTGGTGAAGTCATTGTATGATCTTAAACAAGCACCAAAATAATAGCATCAGAAGTTCAACAAAGTCATTGCACATTTTGGATTCATTATCCATGAGCATGACATGTGCATCTATTCAAAGAAACTTGATAATGATTACATCATTCTTTGCTTTATATGGGTGACATTCTTATATTTGGTACTTCTCTTGATGCAATCAAAAGGGTAAAGGATTATCTTTGCCAAAACTTTGATGTGAAGGATTTAGGTCCTGCCGATATGATATTGAGAATGAAAATATCCAAACCTCTAATTGATTTTTTTTACTTTAGCTCGTTGCATTGAGAAAATACTTTATAAATTTGATTTCTATAACTTTAAACCTATTTCTACACCCTATAATTCTTCAATTGCTTTGAAGAAGAACACGAATGAGCCTATATCTTAACTGAAATACTCTTAATTAATAGGTTCATTTCTTTACATTTCAAACAGGACAAGGCCTGACATCTCTTATGCAGTAGGTAAATTAAGTAGATGCACCAGTAACCCTAGTAGAGAACATTGGACTGCACTAGAGAGAGTTCATATATCTTAGAGGCACAATTGATTATTGTCTGACTTAAACTGGATATCCTGATGTTATGGAAAGTTATTGTGATACCAACTAGGTTACTAATTCCAACAGTACTAAGTCTACTACCGGATATGTATTCATGTTCGGTGGTGCTGTTATGTTGTGAAAATCCTACAAACAAACAGTGATCTTCAGGAGCACCATGGAGTCCGAGCTCATTGCTTTGGACGTAACTTGCTCTGAAGCTGAATGGTTAAAGGATTTTTGTTTGAATTCTCTATCGTGCTTAGACTCATGCTTTCAATCTCAGTTCATACTGATTCATGATCCGCCATTGAGATTCTAAAGCAAGAGAATGCTAATAAGAAGATGAACAGATATATTCACATCAGACTTAAGTCTGTTCAGCACCTATTGGGCATAATTGTAATTCTGAACTTTGTAAAGTGTGAAAAGACTCTTACTGACCCGTTAACTAAGGGTCTTTTTAGGAGTGTGACCCTAAAATCATCGAGGGAGATGGGTTAAGCTCATAGTAGAGTTTACCGACAGAGGGAACCCAACCTACTTGATTAGGAGTTGATTCCATGAAAGAGGTTCAATGTGGTAGGAACAAGCTGGACTGGTGATACTCTTGTGGAGTATCGACCCGGATATGTTTATATCTTATATGTAGTATTGTAGCTACTACCCCTTCTTTATGGTGACGATGCTCTTATGATACAGCTAGGTAAGGTTCTTAATAAAGCCCATACATGTAGTGTGGAGCGTATACTATCCAGCTATAATACAATTGGAAGACTTACCTACGTGAGAGGAACCGTAATGGTCGCGGTTGGGGGGACAGGGCTGACCTTAGAAACTCTCATGAGGCGGTTATTGTGAGCATGTCCTGTAACACTCAAGCCGCTGACTTACTATGTGTGTATTCTATCAATATCTAGTAAGAGGCTAGTTTCAGACGTAGTCCATTATGTCTCTCAGATGGCGATGATTCACTAAGGAATTTCCAGGCGTAGCTACCTGTCCTGAATTCACAGTATGATATCTTCCGATTTCATTCGTGTTTTATGATTTAATGATTTATTTGTTGTTATTGTTGATTTATTTTGTCTTCCCTGATACTCAAGTTTTTGGGACTGTCGGATGTGTTTTGAATGTGGAGGAAAAAACTTGAGTTTCTGTCTCATTTGGCTTTGGTTTTAGTCGCACATTGGATAGGAGATGGGAGGTAGATTAGTATATATATTAACTTCTCTCATGCCTATTGTTATGAGTATTGGGTCATCGGTCCCCATACAAGCGAACGCACGCCGAAACGAACCGGGCCAGAATCAGGTTCGGGTGGCGCGCGCGGCCACGATGTGTGCACACAAATGCAGTTCGATTCACGGGGCTCTTGAACTTGGATCTGCTCGTGTGTATTGCAAACTGCATGATCGTGTGCGGAGTTAGAGCGGGTTACAACTGCTGGACTTCGAGAGGCTATAAATACTACTTCTCACAGTTCATTCATTTGCATGCAAAAATAACTACAATTATTTTGTCTCCCTCTTTTATATTTCTCTATTACCAAAAATCTGGTGGACAATTCTGGTTCAAGTTTTTGGTGATTTCTCGAAGCTTCTTTTACTTTCGGGCAACGAATCTCTGTCTGAGCAGAGGCCTAGCTCATTGTCCTGAGCTGGGTGCTGGTGAACTACTGGGAAAGTTTTACCATTAGGAGAGGAGGTCATTTCAAGGTCCAGACGAGGGACCGACCGTTTTTCTTTTAGGATAGTGCTTCTGCACAACTACATCACCCAAGGCCAGCAAAATTAATTTTCTTTTAATTCCTTTATTTTAGTTGCATGATTAGGACAAGTATGTTTTTTTGATTAAAAGGTTATGATTTAATCTGTTGCATGTTTTAAAATTTAAAAAAATATTGTTATATATCCTACAATTTTGATATTATTGAATGTTATTTTGTGCCCTCCGTCTTTGAAATTCTCGCTACGCCACAGACAATATAAAGTGTTGTTTAATTTCATTCGAATTTTTCGTTGTTGCATCTATTAGAGCTCCAACCATAAAGTTAATGACAATATATTTCTGAATTACGAGTCAATGAAACATGAATTGATCTCCTTGCCATCTGCTTGTACAATCGAGTATTAACCTGACAACTGTTAACTTTTAACTGTCTAGTCAAGTGCTAATATTGCAACGCTGCAACAATCTGAAACTGAGATGGCCATGATGATTATAGGAATCACATACTATGTCCACAGTTGCATAGCTACAGGAACTCTTTTGTTGGCTATGGATATTTTAGTTTGTATGGTGCTCATGATGACACTGGGATGTAAGAATGGACTTGCTTATCTTTAATTAAGAGAGCTGGCTATATTTCACTTACTTTAAAATAAGAAAAAGATACCTTGTTCTCTTGATTCCCCCCCCCCCCCCCCCCCCCCCCCCCCAATTGACTCTATGAGTCACCTAAACTGTACAAGTAGTTGATGCTTCATAATTTTTCCAGCAACAGCATCAGAGTTTAGTTTCCAAGCAACTTCACTGATCAAAAGAAAGCTTTCATTTTCTAGTTGTGCTTAAATACAAATTTTTCCAAGTTTTATTGGAGCTCAAATACAAGTGAACCAAAACTGTACAAGTAGATTTGTTCAAGTGAAGCTCAGCCTATAAATATCAGGCAAGCACTCTCATGAGATGCCAAAAGAAAAAGATGACCTTGGCCTTGTCCTAAATGTTGAGTGGGGAATAAATAAGAAAGCAATGGGGACCAGACAGTTGCACGACATGTCCTGACAAATAAGGGGAAATTCCCAAAACTAGAGGTAAATATAAGATTTACAATTATGGGGCCAAGAACTGACAGCATCCTGACTATACAAATTAATACTAGTGGATGCCCTTGATTTTTTTTTTCCTTTTTTCCATTGACTCCATGAGTCACCTATAATTTAATGAAATATATGTGAAAATGAGAGGTTGCCTTCCAACTTTTTATTATTTTTGTTTATTATTTATTTTCATCTTTTTTTGTTAAAAAAATGATTGTTGTCATGTGTATTTGTCCTTATTATGTTGTTTAAGTGTCACTAATTGACCATGATAATGGAGTTGCTCCACCACTAAACATTTTTTTTAGAGATTAAACAACATAATTATTGAATAAATGGTGTGGTGGGACTTTGGAAGAACATGTGAACAGAACAGTTGAGGAGGGATCTTGGAGATGATATGATTCATAAATTGGTTATAAAGTCTGGGTCTAAACTTATTTAACTACTAACTTTAATTTTATCTCATATTCAGTACGAGTCTAAATCTTATTGTATTTTTAATTTAGCCAAACGGCAAACTTTTGATTTGCCGTGTTAAACTTGAAAATTCAACCTTAAAGTAGCTTATAATGACAATTGTTACTGATCATGGCCACACTTATGCATATTTAGATGTTGAGATATGCGTTCTTGCTAAATCAAAGTTGAGCTCAACATAGAACATAGAGTTTGATCTATTTGAGAAATTAGATTAACTAGGCTTCGATGGTCATAAATTTTGCTTTTCATACTCAAATGGTTCTCTAGCTATGCAGATATAATTAAAATACATTTTACTATATCCATCCTACTCATTTTATTTTAGAAAAATAGAAAGTACCGAAACAAATATCTAAATAAAATACTCTTGGTATTTTTTTGACATTGAAACAATCGCTGAACTGACTAAACAGTTGTACCCTCATATCTTTAAAGAGTGTTATTTTATGTGGTTTTACACTTGAAAAAACATGATACTCTATTCTCCTTCCACTTTTAAATAATGGTTAATTAAGTTTTGTAATGGTCCAAGATTTAATTAAACTAATCCACCAATGTTTCTTCTAAAACAATGTTTGTAGAAAACCTATCCTTTGAATTTCGCAAAATTTTTAAACGCGTACATAATGGGAATTGAGTTTGCTCTGATATCATATGAAACTCCATGTCAATACACCAAAACTCTGAAATTATAGTGAGTATTATATTTATATTCCAACATATGTAAAGGAAGACATGAAAATAAGCTGTGGGGCAATTATTAGAGACCTTGGGAGTTGTATCAAAATAATTAGACTATTGGCATGTGCGATTCACCTATTAAGAAAAACAATCAATATTTTGATGGAAAGAGTTTAGATGAAAAACTAGTTAAATGTTAAATATTTTGTATATATTCTCAAGATAAAATTATACAATTCATTAATTGAGTAGATAATATTTAATGAAATAACTTTAATTTTATTGATATAATAAATATGACGTGAACACAATTGAAAACTACTCCATTAAAGAGTTGGATTCATGTAATAATAATTTTTAATTAGAGAATTTTAACATAACTGATTAAATTTATTATAAAATAACTTTAAATTTATTTTTTCTACTTGGTGCAAAGAATTGAGATTCGAAATTATTTGTGAATTAAAAGTTGAGACAGATAAGATGGATTACAGCTCATTCTTCATGTTCTTTATTTGTGAAATTACTATTTGCAAGTGGATCCTTCCCACTTGCAAATAATTGAGATTCGAAATTGGAGTATTTTGTGCATTGAAAGTTGAGACTGATAAGATGGATTACACCCATCCTTCATGTCCTTTGGGAATTAGGAGAGGTTCCTGCTGGACCACCATCCCATTTGCAAATACTAATTCAGATTTGAACTCTTTTGAAAGTTGAGCTTTTTTTTCCCCAATGAAACAAGCTTGATTGAAGTAATTAATTCATTTGTAGTTGTACTTAAATACAAATTCTCAAGCTTGATTCGAGCTCAAATACAAGTAGGCCAAAACTGTACAAGTAGATTTGTTCAAGTGACTGTGAAGCTCAGCCAAACAAAGATCATGAGATGCCAACAGAAAATAAAACCTTGGCCCTGTCCCAAAAGTTGAGAGTGAAATAAACAAGAAAAGCAACGGGGACAGATAGATAGATTCCCAATTGTGGGGCCAAGAACTGACTGCATCCTCACTGTACAAACTAATACTAGTTGATGCTCTTGATTTTTTTTTTTCACATTGACTCTATGAGTCACCAATCTGTACAAATTAATAATTGATGCTCCAATAATGTTTCCACTGACGGCATCAGATCGGAGTTTAGCTTCCAAGCAACCTCCACCAACCAAAAGAAAGCTTTCATTTCACGAAGATAAGAACCAACAAGCCCAGTTTCTCTACCAGCAGAGAGACAAGGAACTTGGAACATCCATTCAGATCAACTTAAGTCAGCCCTGGTATGTTAATTCTCAAATCATTATTAGATGTTTCTTTATGTCTGTGTATCATAATAATTTCATTATTTGAATATTGATTCCATCACTAGTTCTTTTTTTTTTTCCCCAATTAAAAACCAAATGAAATGCATTCATCATGTCAATAATATTTATAATGTTTCCATTGACAGAGATTACTCATTTATAATTTTGATGGGCTGGAAAGTGTTGGTGGTGATACATGTCAATTGAGTGCTTTAAATTCTTCAATAGCCGCTGATGTTCTTCAGTTCTACCTTCCAACTTGCTAAAAATAAGCATTGTGAGGTAAAAATCATGTTTATGCTTAATTTTGAAGGGGAAAAAAAGTATTCTCAAAAACAAAAATAACATAAGCTAGCTTGTGTGATTCAACTTCTCATTGATGTGAAAAACTGTGATATGTCTCTGACAGACTATTCATCCAGGAACCACTACAACATGATGGGACTTGAAGTTGGAGGATGGTTTGCATCTGCATTTGTTGGAAAACTAGCCGACCAAGTTCACTCATATATTGGAGATCAATATGAGTATCAGACTACCAACATTAAGGATAAGCTGGAGAGTTTGGAGGGAAACATTGACCAAGATCCAAGCGGCAATACATGCAGCGGACCAGAGACACATCGAAAATCCAGGCTTGAAAAAGTGGCTTCTTGATCTTAAGGATGCTTGTTATGATGCGGAGGATGTACTTGACTTGTTTGAATATCAACTTCTTAAAGACAAAGTCAAGGAGAAGAGCCAGGGGAGCCGTTCCTTAGCAACGATGCGCAAGTTATCCAAAGATGTTCGTGTTATTGCTAAACGGTTCCTTTTCGACGATGATAATCTCAATGAATTATTTGAGGTTGTGGATAGATTCGATAAACTTGTGAATCAAATGGTGGCTTTCTTCATCTACTCAGTTTAGACCGTGCTGCCAGAGACAAAGAAGGTGAGAGGTCCGAGGTAATGGATTGGCGGTCAACAGACTCCGACTTCAAAGAACCTCAGTTGTTTGGGAGACACACTGAGAAAACCCAACTAATTGAACTGCTGCAAGAGAAAGAGGGAGATGAAGTTGGACCTAGCAGAGAACTTCTTCATGTTCTTCCGATAGTAGGCATTGGAGGTGTGGGTAAAACTACTCTTGCACAGTCAGTCTATAATGACCAAAGTGTAAAAAAAAAATTTGATTTGACTGCATGGGTCTGCGTTTCCGATAAATTCGAGTTGAGAAGGCTGATGGTGGAGATCATAGAGTCTGCTAATATTGAAAAACCACGTGATTTTTATCACATTAAGAGTTTGGACAGAATTCGACAGATTCTTAAGAGGGGTCTATGGGAAAAAGTTTCTACTTGTTCTTGATGACGTGTGGAATGAGGAACCAGACATATGGGAGAAACTGCGCTCTGCTCTTGAATCTGGTAATGATGGAAGCAACGTTATTGTAACCACTAGAAGTCATAAAATAGCAGACATGATGGGTACGAAGAAAGCCATATCTTTGGGGGTTTTAGCAGACAAGGAGTACTGGCAATATTTTGTCCACTGTGCATTTGGTGGTGCGCGTCCCGAAAATCATCCGAGTTTGATCTTTTTTGCTGAGAAAATAGTTAAAAAGTTAGGCTGCTTGCCTCTAGCAGCAAAGGTGGTGGGAGGCGTGTTGAAGTCTAGTTTGAAAGAGCAACACTGGAAGGAAATCTTGGAGAGCAAATGGTGGCAAGTAGATCGATCGAAAGATCAAATTATGCCTGTGCTCAGATTAAGTTATGATTACTTGCCAGCACACTTGAAGCAATGCTTTGTTTACTGTTCTATGTTTCCCAAAGATCGCCGCTTTTCAGTGCGAAAATTAGTTTGGTTGTGGATGGCACAAGGATATATACAAGACAATGAGAATAATACTATGGAGAATATTGGAGATGCTTACTTTGAAGAATTGTTAAGCAGATCTTTCTTTGAAAAGGCAGAAGGCAGAAGGAATGAGTATGTGATCCATGACCTGCTCCATGATCTTGCACAATGTTTGTCTGATGGAGAGTCATTTACCGCAGATGACTACATGTCAGATATTAACCAGTAGATATTCCAAAGGAGGTTCGGCATATATACACCAGTGCAAATAATCTCCCTATAGTTTGTAATGACAAGTATGCAAAGAAAAAGTTAAGGAGCCTTGTGGTCTCTGGTGAGTGTGATTTTTCACTGGACATCTTGGCAGAATTAGAAGGTCTACGTGTGCTGATACTCGATGATGTTCGTCCGAGGTCATTACCAGAGGGTATTCAGAAAATGTTACATTTGCGTTACTTGGAGATATTTAACAAGGAGAGGGACCCACCTGTTTTGCCGCAATCACTGGGTAAGCTTTACCATCTGCAGTTGTTAGCTCTTAGGGAGCATTTTTCATTTAATAGGTTCGAATATTTCTTGCCAAAAGGAATCAACAGGCTAATAAACTTGCGTCATTTATATGCACCTACAGTGAAAATTGCTGGTATTGGAACATTAACTTCTCTTCAAGAAATAGAATTTTTTGTTAAAAAAGAGAGAGGATTTGAGATTTCGCAATTAAGAGACATGTCCCAGCTTACAGAGCTTCTCCTCCAGAATCTTGTGAATGTTGAGAGTAAGGAACAAGCCTCTAAGGCCAGACTGTGCAGCAAAGGGAACCTTAAAAAGTTGGAGCTGTGTTGGGGGCCAGTAAGCCATACTCTTAGTCATCATGGTCGTTGGGTACGTGAACCGCCTCAAAACCTTGAACATCTTGCAATCACGGGTGATCCTGATGGGGTACTTGAAGGTCTCGAGCCACCTCAAAACCTTGAACATCTTGAAATAGAGGGTTACAATGGTAAGTGTTGTCCCAGTTGGTGGAGTACAAATGGTCTAACTTATCTAAACCACGTTACATGGTCTGATTTTTCAAGTTTGGAGATCCTCCCTCCTTTCGGACAGCTTCCTCTCCTCAGGTATTTAGACTGTCAAGCATGAAAGCAGTGAAAAGGATTGGTCCTGAATTTTATGGAAGCAACAACACTAAGCCATTCCCATCACTGGAGGAACTTGTTCTTAAGGGATGTCAGCATTGGTCGAGTGGTACAAACCTGAAGGTGAAGGCAATGAACCATTCCCACGGCTTTCTTCACTCGTACTCAACAGTTGCCCTAAATTGAGGGGACCACTTTGTCTGCCATCTCATTTGAAAGAGTGTATGTAGCAGGGGGAGGAACATACACTTTTAAAAGAGGAATCTGTTTGGGCGAGTGCCCTAACATCTCAAGGTTCATGGAATGGATTCCAATTGAGAACCTTGCATCAATGGAGGAAGTAAAAATTTTATTTCAAGAGATAACAAGCTTCACAACTGAGCAAGAGGAGTGGTTTCAGCATCTCACCTCCCTCCGATCATTAGGCTTCTCTGGTTGCAAGAAGCTGCAGTCCCTGCCATCAATTCTGGGCCTTTCAACTCTCCGTGAAT
>JAVJIF010017647.1:0-89280 GCA_038442645.1 Agave tequilana
TCAATTTCACGAACTTACTTTTGTCACATGTTGTGCTATTCAAATACTATAGATTTTCTTAATTTCATCATTAGCAAATAGGAGCAAAAGCTATTTAGTGTTTTCCTTTTCTATCAAAAATATCATGAAAACAATTCTATCAAGAGTGTGTGTGTGATATGACTTGAGCAATCCACCAACTATTCTATCCTTTACATTTAACTAAAACAAAAACAAAATCTTATACCTAGACACAAGTCTTCATCTTCTTGAAGTCTTCCCTTGAAGTCTTCTCATCTTCTTGACTTGGTCCACATGCAATCCACCGAGCTCATCTCTAGATGTGGTTTTGATGCATAGGCTCGTGAATCGACCGGTGCTAGCTTCCAACTTGACATTTTATCCTTTGTTGAAGCTCCACACCTACTAAGATCTTGATAAGGAATCTGTCACTAATTAAACACAAGATCATTAGTAAACATAACTTCATGAGTTGATCATCATCAAAACTAGGGTGATAGGCCTTTGGGCCAACAATCTCCCCCTTTTTGATGATGACAAAACTCATGAAGTTATATATGCATGGATTAAAGTAAAGCTTCAAAGAAGCTCCCCCTTAACTCATGCATATCAAATAAATGATAAAGATATGACAATGAAGCACATGACATGTATGCAAATGAATGGAGATAACACAAAAACAAAATCTTTTTCTCCTATTATTTGCAAACCAAAATATATATGCATAAATACAAATCTTATACAAACTTAAGTAAGGAAGACAAATACTTCTCCTCCTTAAGTAAGGAAATCATGCATATAGCACAAATACTTCCCCCTTTTTGTCAATCATCAACAAAGGGTTCAAAGTAAAAGCAAATCAAAAATAAATTTTTCTCCCCCTTTTTGTTAAAAACAAAAGATCAAGAAGGGGTAATACAAAGTAATCGATAAAGATTTATATGCTATATAAATTCATAAAGAGGAAGACGTTAAGTTAGCTTCCCTACAATGTGTATTGCATGAAAGAGGGATGTGAAGCCCTAATTCACACAACACAACTATGTAATGTATAGAAGGAGATGTGAAGCTCCCCCTACATACGTATATCATATAAAGAAGAGATGTCAAGCTCCTCAATTTATAATATACTCAACATGAATCTATATGTAAGAGAGATGTTAAGCTCTCCTTGCATATAGGAAATACAAAACAAAACATTTTTAATTAATTTTTTTATCAAAACAAAATTTTGAACTTTTCTCAATAAAACAAATTTTGAACCAATCATAATTTGTAATTTTGATACCAATAGAAAATAGCACTTGAAGATGTGTGATATCAAGTTATCATTGCAAAATCTTTTATTGTTTCAAACATATTGATATCAATTGTAATTATATAGCAAATTTGAAGTTGAAGCATATAGATACCAAATGAAAAATCTTAAAATAAAATCTTTTTATTTTTCATAAGCTTATGCATAGTTAATAGAAGGTGTGAACTTAGCATAAACTTTTTGTGCTTTTAAGAATGTAAATCAATTGTAAAGCAGGCACAAGAAAATCATATATATGTATGTGAATAGATAAGACCAATTTGAAAATTAGGGTATACATATATAGGAACCAAAATGTGAGTAATATACCAATTATAAAATTAACACTGTAAATCATGTATATACTCATAACCAAAAATTGGTAGGTTTAAAAGATAGTTATGTTTAAGCACTACAAAATTTGAAGAATAAATAACTAGTTATAAATAATTTTGAAAAACTAGTTAAAGATCCTTAAAAAGACATGAAATCATATGTTATTCATGAATTATACTAAATACATACAAGTTTAAGCACTCATAGTCCATAAAGCTCAAAAATTATCTTTTATCATAAAAATGAGTGTTCAAAGGTTATGTAAATGGTATTTTCATGAAAATAGAAAGTGAAGCATGAATCTCATGAAAATCTTATTTTTCATCTTAAAACAAATCATATATTTTCATAAAGCATTGCTAAATACATAAAGATTTAATCACTCATGGTCTATAAAGCTCAAAATATTTTGTATCATAAAGATGAGTGTTCAAAAGATCATGTAAATAGCATTCTTATGAAAATAGTCATTCAAGCTCAAAAAGATCATAAATCACATTTTGTTTTACACATGTTTTAATCTTTAATACAAATCAAAAACATGAAAAATCATTTTTATTATTATTATTTATTTAAAATACTAATCTTCATGGTATATGTATGATTCATCCAATTCTAACAATATGCATACATATCCCAAATCTGAAAAGAGTCCAATATATATTGCATGAAGGCAAATGACTCAAGGGGTATACATGTATATTTATTAGATTTGAATTAAACACACATATACATGAAGTAAGATCAAGGATAGGCACAACAAGTATAAATGACCGAATCATCAAAACTAGCCTATACACATGCATATAGTGGATACAAATGAGCATGAAGTTCAAATATATATGAGTCAATTGTAGTTCACTATTCATATATGTATAAATGCAAGTTTTGACACATTCTACATTTAGCGTGTAAATGCCACATGAAGTACCAAAAAAAAATATGAACATGCTATATGATACATGAAATTTAAAAAAAAACATGTACATAAATGAAATAGGAGTTTAAAAATTGTTACCAACTTCAAAGCTCCTAGCATGGTGGTTGACCACCAAAATTCCTTGATAGCGGTGCTCCAAGTATGTGTCATTTTAGTTCAAATGCACTCACCATCAAGGCACCAAATCTCTCACGTTTTGAGAGATTCCTCACCTACATCAAATACACAAGGTGGGGATTTTGGTACCCATATTTTCTTGGGTCCTATGGGGTAGTCTTGTAAGGAACCCAAGCATTTTATTTTTATCAAAAATAAGAACATTTAACCTTTCATAACAAAATTTTGCTAAATGGCCTTTGCGGCCACAATGTGTACATATGTACACCTTAGCATACTTATGAGTGGGAGTGTGAGCATGATGTGCATCATAAGCATGTGCATGATGTGAATGTGCATGAGTATGAGGAACTTGTTTCTTTTGAAACAAGGATTCCAATCTAGTATGATTGAATGCACATGAGCTCAAATTAGAGCTCAAATTATCAATTTTATTTTTCAAATTTTTAATCTCATTAGTGGTGGCATGAAAAGCATGATGAGATGAAGAGTCAATTTTCTTTTTCTTTTGAAAAACATTGTCCTTTTCTTTTTCAACAAATTTTCTTTTTAAAGACTTATTTTCTTGCAAAATGACTTCCTTTTGTTTTTCCACCATATCAACCTTATTTTTCAAAATCATATTTCCTTCACATAAAACATTCAATTTAGACATTAAGGAAATATTCTCATTTTTCAAATCCTCATTTTCTTTTTCTAAACATGCAAGTTTATTTCTAAAAGAATCATTTTCTACATGCATGCAATCAAATTTCTTTTTCCAACTTTCATTATCTTTCTCTAAGCATGCAATGTTATTTCTATATGAGTCATGTTCCTTATGCATGCAAGCAATTTCCTTTTTCAAATTTTTATTATTCTTTTTAATCATGTCATATTTCTCAAGCAATAATTGGCAAAATGTATTAAGCATCATATGACATATTAACATCCTCATCCTCGGATTCGGTAGTTACCTCAAGGGGGTTATCCCCTGGACCATGTAGCACACGTTGGAGATATCGCTTCCAACGTCCGAATCGCTCCCCGCATAGTATTGATCTTTCTCGCCAAGGGAGATGAGGGTGTTCCATACTACAAAAGCCGAGTCAAGATTAGTCATCTTAGACAAATAATCATTATCTAAGCTAGATACTAAAGCATGTAGGGCTTTTACATTAGCCTCAATGTTCTTACAATTTAAGCAATATTCTTTATTAGTAGTGGCAAGATATACATGAAGGCCAAGTCTTTGAGGAACAAAGACATCTTAACCTTCCAAATTTGGATGTTAAGAATGTCAAAGGTGGGTGGTGACATGAAGTCCATTGTGTGTGTACAAATCTTGTGATTAGCCTAAAAGAGGATCTTTAACTCTTAGGTTGTTAGACCCAATATCAAGAGCACTAGCTCTGATACCAATTGTAAGATCACCTAGAGGGGGGGTGAATAGGTGATGGCTAATCTAATGGTCACTTATAAACAAATAATGCGGAATTAAAACTAAGTTGACCAAATTAAACTTCTTTTAATTGAACACTTATGTATAACACAAGAGTGTTGCCGAATTCCCCTTGCGAGGCTCTGGACAAACTCCTCTAGATTCCCCTTGAATGGGTTGAGGTGCCGCGTTGGCTCTCTTGGTTGAATACTAGTGTTAATAACAATCCCAAGCAAGTATAGCAAATATGAGCACAAAGGTATATCATGCATATAAGAGATAAAGACTATAAAGTAATGCAAGATATAAGTGAGACAAAAGAGTAAGAGAGCAAGAGTGAGCAATCGCAAACACAAAGGGTTTGTTTCGAGGTTCGAGCACACTTACTCTACATCCCGCCTTCGACACACGAAGGATTTCCACTATGCACGATCCAACCGGATCTCTCCTTGGTGCCGCAACACCTACAAGCCCTCGGACTCCCAAAGTCCCTTACACACCACAAGCCCACCGGCTCGTCGAGGCCGCACCTCGTACAACAAGTCCGCACCTGAACTCAAAACACCGCGAGCACACTTGCCCGCTTCCTCAAATACAAAGAAGGATCTTGGTGATCTAAACACTTGATCACCTAACAAAATTCTCACTACAACACTCCTATAGGATAGATATAACTATGGATGCTCAAGTGTAGTGTGAGAAATCAAGGAAAGAACTTTGATGGAAAACTCAAGAAATCACAATAAACACTCTCTTGATAAAATCCCTTTTGATAGGAAATATTGGCACTCTATTTTGTGGAGAAAACTCTGCTAAAAGAATGGAAATAACTGGACAAAAGCTCTCCTAAAATCTTGGCTTCAAACAATGACAAAAACCCTTTTATAGAGGCCAGAAAAATCTGACCGTTGGGCTCTGTCAGAGCTTCCGGTCGACCGGTCCGGTCGACCGCCAACGGTCAAGAATCCGACCGTTGGAGCCTTCGGTCGACCGGCCCGGTCGACCGCGCACCTGGAGCAGAGAATTACTTCTCTGTCGGTCGACCGGTGCGGTCGACCGGAATTTCCAGAGAGCAGACTCTCTGAAGCGGTCGACCGGCACGGTCGACCGTTCTCCAGTGCACACAGGCGTGCACGTCTGTGCACGTCCGGTCGACCGACCCGGTCGACCGGCCACTGTCAGTTCTGAAAAATCAGAACTGCCAGAACCAGAAAATTTGGGATTAAAGATTGGTCTTTTTGGCTAATAAAAAAATCCCATATAAATACTTAGAATTTCTACAAAAAATAGTTTTATAATATAGAAACATGCTTGCACAAAATCAAGGCATGTTATTAAAGATTTGACTATTTTTGTAACTTGGAAATATAGGCTCATAAATAAAAACTGTTTTTCTAAATCAACATGTTTTTCCAAATTTTCATCAAATACAAAAACAAGATATACTTTAAGGCATAGTGTGTATGGATATGATCCACTACACAATCAAGATGAAATATCTAGTTTTTGACATAAAGCACTAAACTTGTTTTGGTTAAAGGATATGTATATAAGAGATTACCAAAACCCAAAGTAGATATTTTGTCATAAGGAAAATCTTATCAAATACAAAAACAAGATATACTTTAAGGCATAGTGTGTATGGATATGATCTACTACACAATCAAGATGAAATATCTAGTTTTTGACATAAAGCACTAAACATGGTTTTGGATATAAGATATGTAAACTTGAAATACCAAGAACCAAATAGAATTTTGTCACAATGAAAATCTTTTCTTAACAAGAAAATCTTTATGAAATGAAATTTTTATCATGATAACAATTCTATCAAGAGTGTGTGTGTGATATGACTTGAGCAATCCACCAACTATTCTATCCTTTACATTTTAACTAAAACAAAAACAAAATCTTATACCTAGACACAAGTCTTCATCTTCTTGAAGTCTTCCCTTGAAGTCTTCTCATCTTCTTGACTTGGTCCACATGCAATCCACCGAGCTCATCTCTAGATGTGGTTTTGATGCATAGGCTCGTGAATCGACCGGTGCTAGCTTCCAACTTGACATTTTATCCTTTGTTGAAGCTCCACACCTACTAAGATCTTGATAAGGAATCTGTCACTAATTAAACACAAGATCATTAGTAAACATAACTTCATGAGTTGATCATCATCAAAACTAGGGTGATAGGCCTTTGGGCCAACAAAATACTTGCAAGAAAATTTAGTTGAATTCTATTTTATACCAATATTTTTTTTCTACATGCTCAATTATTTTGGCATCTACTGTTGCTTTTAGTGGAATGTTTTATTTTTTTGCCAACAATCTCTTCCACTATAATCAATTTTCTTACAATAGAAATGCTTGCGATTTTCCTATCTTCTACTTTACTTTTCTTGAAATTTTGTTTTTTCATATGCTTTCATCAAATTATTTTTTTCTCAAAATTATCTCCTTTTTAAATCTCTACTTGATTGAAGAATTGCTCAATTGAATTGTTATTGGATCTATTCAACATTTTTTTCATGTATTGATAAAGATTTTATTAGTTGGTTAATTATCAATTTAGTTAAATATCTAACTTCTTCTATTGCCCCAGCAATAAAATTAGATTATAGATTTACACTTCAGTAAACTTTTCATCTTTTCTTTTCCATTGAAATTTTTGCCAGGTATTCTTATTTTATTACTTGTTGATATTCTTTACCTATTGCAATTCAATGATTAAAATCCATTTTATGATCTATGCCATTTTGCATGCCTTGAAAGCCTAACTTAAATGATTTTGAGTTTTCTCACCAATGAAGTGCCACAAATTGAACTACTTAGGCTAACAACAAATCTTAAGAAGAATATGATTAAGAGCTACTCTCATAGGTAAATTGCAACACGGTTAGATTAGAGGTCCCAAGGTTCAAGATTGGCTAGTGATTAGACACGTGGTCAGATTATGAGAGAGATTCTAGGTCCAAGGCATGCCTTTTCTTCGAGAATTAAAAAAAGGTTCTTAGCATTTATACTTTTATGTTTCTGTAAAATTACATATTTAATGTTGCATTATGTATATTTTCATAGATGTCCTTTGCTTTTGTAATTTGCACAATTACGCCTTTGTTAACTAAAAGATAGCAATTCTACTTGCATTAGGCTACGACCTATATTTCAAATATAAAAATTGAATGAATATTAAGTAATGTGTAATTCACTAAATATTTGCAACATAAAAATAATTTATCCATCTGAATGTCTTTTCAACAAGAAACAATTGTGCTATTTAATTACATATAATATAATACAATATAGATAAATTTAGTGTTATCTTGTAAATTTAAAAAATAAATAAATTAGCCTTGATTTGATTTGTTAGTGTTCTCCGCTAACTGTTTTTTTCCTATTTACAAAAGGAAATATCGGCGTAAAAGGAGAGGTCATATGAGGGTATATTTTGAAGAAAAGGGTAAAAGTACGTAATTATTATCATAATAATAAGGGCGTATGTGAAAAAAACGCCAGAACGGAAACTCAAAACCAGCCGTTACACTTCAACCGCCCCTGCTTTGAAATTGAACACGCTCATGCGTCCGAATTCGATTTGGGTAGAGATTGTTAGCTTAATTCTTGAAAATTTTCCCTTTATAAACCCTCCCCTCTCTATGTGAGAATGGAGAGAGCAAGGAGAAGAAACCCAAATCCCCAATTTTGCCCCTTTCCCCTTTCTCCCATTCTCTTCAAACCCAAATCCCCAATTTTGCCCCTTTCCCTTTCTCCCATTCTCTTCAAACCCAAATCCGAACCCAAACCCTATCTCTAAGCAAGAAGGAAACCCCTCTCTGGATTTGGATGAAAGCTTCAACAAGATGCGATGGTAAGGATCGATCATGATCCCAAATCCCCCTTTTCTTTCCCCTTCCCCTTTCTCTCTCATTCCCTCCAAACCCATATCCGAACCCAAAAAACCCTATCCCAATGCAAGAAGGAAACCCCTTTCTGGAGTTGGATGCGATCATCAACAAGAAGCGATGATGGAGATCGATCATGACGGTGGTCGAACACAGCGGCGGGCTTGATTTCAAATTTTAGGTCAGTACAACAAGAAACCTATTTTTTCTATTTTGTTAATTTCTTTTTAAATTATGGTCTCAAATTGTGATCTAATTGATGAAAGATACTGTTTAGGGTTCCATTGTAAATAATTTGCTTGTGGTGTGCTATATGGTTACATGTGATTTTCAGTTTTCTTTTTGGTGCCCCATTTAGAAATTACCCATGAATCTCACTCCCAATCACCCATGAATCCTAGACAATGAGTTAATTAAAGCCTTTTTTGCCTTCTATTTTTCTTTTTCTTCTTTCAATTAGGGTCTGAAAGATTAGGGGTTTATAATGTGATTAAAGAAAGATACTGTTCATCTTTCAGTCGTATGACCAGAGCCCATAGGAAGATTACAGATTGCTTACTGTTGATGTGTGCAAGATTTGCTGATAGAAGATCCAAAATATTAGAATAGCTTTCACCTGAAGTTATTATCCTACAGTAGTTTACCAAGACTTTCAGGATCAATTCAACAGTCTTTCGAGCCTCTACTTGTCTGAAGTTTTTCATTTTGACTACTTGGAATATAGAAACCACTCCTCTGGTTGTTGCTCTCATGACTCATAATGCTATTTAAGTGTAACAGATTTTATGGTAAGTAATTTCTGCATTTATGCGATCTTGAAACAAAAAGCACAAACTTTATTTTTAATAGGAGTATATGGTTCTGTTCAACCTATTTTGCAAAACAAAAGATGTAACCATCTAATAAACAATTCTTGTTGGGTGACACTAAGCAGGTACTTATCGAGTAATCATATTTTTTAGTATTTGTTAACACTTTCTCTCCAATTCATTTAGATCCTTTCCTGCTCTTATTGCAATAATGCATATAATGTATTTACCAGGTTTGATGCCTTTTTTTCCTTGTATTGTTTCATCCCTCATGTTATTATGAGAGGGTGGCATTCTGTCAACTTTTGTACTATGGGTTTCAAGAACAAAAAAATAAACTTGGTTGATGGTTGCTGTTCTTTTTGCCAAGTAATGTTCTTCCTCATCTTTTCAGTCCATTTGAAATTTCTGAACTGTACCAATGTATTAATATATCTTCAGGGAGGTGCGCTTGCTTTATTGCATAGATTATTGTCAATCGTGGATAAGCAATTAACGACAACATCTGTTAGTAGAAGACAAACACAAGAACTTAATTAGTTTACTACTGAGAGAAGACTCTTTCTGTTGCTTCCTGTGGTTCAAAGATAACAAACTTTCTGTATTTCCATGTCGTCCTTAGGTGAAAACTGAAGCCGGCTAGAAATTTTTGTGTATAATTTGGTCAGCAAGGCCCAAACTTGGACCTTAATTAATTTAAAATGGGTAATCTAGTTCCTATGAAATTCCTCTCCCAACTCAGATAAAAACTATGGTTTAATTCAAAGACAATAAGATTTTAATTTGATCATGATGAAGATTTGTGCAACAACCGATCCATCCCTCTTTAAAGGAATCAAAATGTGCTGCTTTGTGATTTTGCTTTTATGAATTAACATATTTTTATGAATTTGTGTGATTGGCTCTTTGGTTGCTGTACTTTGTGTGTGGGTGAAAGTAACAGCTCAGAATTGGGATTTGGAGAGACATGTATGGATTAGAGGTACTGGTTTCCGTGTTTGAAGTTTTCATATTGTATATAATGCTCGCTGTTGTGTTTAGCTTGGACTGGAGTTCTGAGGCTTATTCGTTAAAATAGAAATTGACAAAAGAATGCACAGACCATCTCATAGGAAGATTTATAAATGGAGACGACATGCTTTTGTAGAGCATCCTTAACATTATTGTGCTTATTAGTATCAGTTAAGATGCTTTACTGGGTTTAGTTAGCTATTGATGGAAGCCTTATAGTTGTTGAGTTTAGGGTCAGACTAAATATTATGTGTGGGGAAATAAATTTTAAGCTTCCAGAACTTACAGGGTGCTTTGGCTTTTCCTGTTCTCATGTATGCATGTGAGAGCTTTGTCTCATTTCTCAAGCATCTTAGAGTTTCATTTGACAATACATCCGATGATAACTTTAGACTACAAGTGCATAATGAATTCCCTCTAGCCATTTTCCCTGTAACATATTAAATCCTTCCTTGCACTACATCTCACCTGTTAGTTTACCTTTGCCTGTTGTTATGTGTTCAGCGATATCTATGACTTCAGCTATAGGTATAGGTTTAGTGATAATGTTAAATGCATAATTAGTTCTTTTTGAGTTATGTTGTTTTGTGTTAATTTCTCATGGGATTTTCTTTCTTTTTACTGTGTGCCATCTTGGACTTGCTAACCTTTCCGGTTCCTATCTATTGGTTTATGCTTAATAACTGTGGAATGCTAATGTTAACATTCCATTCACAGTCTCTTTTGTCATATGAAATTGATAAATTGTATCACTGTGAAATCATGGGTACTGCTTTTAGGATGTGCAAGCCTTTTCCAATACTAGAGGATTCTTGGGCACATGTTTCTAAATAGATGTTTATATCATTATTACTTATATAAGAGATTTGAGCTTTTCTTGAAAACAATTCCCACACAAACTGCATTATTAAAGATCATGATGCATGAAAATAATTTTCTTGGAAATGTAGAGATATCAGTGTTGATGAATCTCCCAGAGGAGCAGATATTTCTGCCCCCAGCACATTGGAAGAGTCTTCTATTGCTGGTGAAGAATTTCAGGAGAACACAAAAGATCTGCCTGAAAAGGCTACAGAATCTGGCAGTACAATGACACAACCTGCTTCAGGAATCGAAGGAAAAATGCAAAAAGCCCAGCAGTCTCAAGCATCAGGCCCTTCCTCACATTCTTTAAGCCCCCTCAACTCTACTGACTCTTTGGATGATCTAGGGAGCAGCACAGGTCTTCCAACACCCGATGTAGCTTTCTCTCTGCTTCATTCGATCCAAGATATACTAAATCAGGTGCGGTTAATTTGTGCAGGTCATAGATGCTATGTTGTACTTGTATGTATAATTAAAACTTATTATTTTTGTTCGTTGTGAATAAGTTATTTTCATCAATCTGCATGGTAAAAGGTGTAGTATCCAGGATCAAGTATTATAAGCCTTTTTATGTTTTGCACCCGCACATGTACCTGTCACTCTAATCGCCGGTCTTTGTCCAGTTTGATTGTTGCATAGGAGCTTGTTATATATTATATATGATAATTGGCATCTTTGCTATGCTTTTGCTTATGTTGTCTTGACTGGGATCTGGCTTCATGTGGCTTCCAGTTGAGTGATGGTCATGTACTTGCCATGTCAATTTTTAGATCATATCCAGAAAATTGAAATGTTCATAGGGTAAAGCACCCTGTCATTTATAATCTACAAAATAGAAGTTAGAAAATGAATCATATCCAGAAAAAGAGCAATGTTTACTAAAGTAGGCCAAGGCATCCTTGTTATTTAATCTGCAAAGTAGAAGTTAGAAAATTTGGGCCATATCCTGAAAACAATGTTTATTTGCATGGAATTTTCTGTTTCACCTGTTTTGAAAATTTAGTGATATAATTTATGTTCCATCCGCTCCCTCCTAAACAACAACAACAAGATTAATACTAATGTTAGTATATTGATAAGGTTTTATATGGATTTCACTTTCAGCTTGTGAGCATGCAAAAGGAAATGCAGAAACAGATGAGTTCGGCGATTGCGGGACCAGTCAACAAAGAAGGGAAGAGAGCGGATGGAGAAAGCTGTGAAGGCCAGTGTTGATGCTTTGTAGGCTCGTTTGCAGGAGGAAAACACAAAGCATTAGAAGGCTGAAAGAGAGCGCATGCAGAAGCTAACGGCCTCACCAGAAACTGTATGAACAAGGATCTGCCGGAAATGCTTGAGAGGGCATTGAAGAAGGAAATCTCTTCTGTAGGGCCAGTTCTAGCTTAAGCAGTCTCCCTTGTCATTGAAAAATCCATTTTTTCTGCTCTAGCTGATTCTTTCCAGGTTTTACTCTTAGCACAAGCTTTCCTTTCCACCTGGATCTTCACTTTCTCAGTCACTTTTCTGATTGCTTTGCTTGCCGAGGTGTTTGGGACAGGCAGTTGGCCAGCTGGAAAAGTCTGACAATTCAAAACTTGAATCTACAGTGGCCAGGCAGATTCATGCACAATTCCAAACTTCTGAAAAACAAGTCTTCAGGTATAATTTTCATGAGGATAGCAATTTCTCTCACACCTACCAAATGCCAAAAGCTCTCTTTTTGACTATAATTATGGGTGAATAAAACCTTTAGGATTTTCTTTCACTGTATGCATGTATGCTTGATCGTGCTGCACACTTCTTGTTGACTATTATATTTAGTTATTTTATTTTATTCTGCAGGTTACTTGGAGAAAATTTTAAACTTTTTTGCCATTCTCTAGCTTGTTGTAAAGACTAGAAGGATACCATTGATGTCTCGACATGTTTGTTATTTTTTTATTATTTCAAGTCATTTTACATATACTTTTCCAGTTTTTCAAGGTAGGTATTCGGTTGTTTCTCCTGAAATATTTCAGAAACATAAGGTTAGTTGTCTGTCACTTATAACTAATAAATTTTATATTAAAATTTTGTCACGTATAAGCCTCACAATTATAGTTAAGTTATTGTTTATTTGCAGTTAAAGATTACAAAATAAAGCTGCAACCCTTAACCATTCATCTGCAAAACAGTCAAGGTATGTATACTTGAATCCTTTAAATACTTTTTTCACCTTGTTATATTCTAAGTTCATTTTTTTGTTTTACAAAATTTAGTAGAATAATGCAGATTTATATTTATCCGTGTATGTTATGTATGGATATGCGTGTTTGTATATATGTCAGCATGTAAGTATGTATGTATTTGTGAAATAATATGTATCTATGAGTCATTATGTGTATATGTTTATGTAGGTATTTGTGCATATGTGTAAGGGTCTATATCTGCATATGTATATATATTCATATGTATATATATACTTATGCAGATATAGACACACATATACATAAATACTTACATAAATAGATACACACACATATAATGACACATACAGACATTATTTCAGTGTCTATATATGTGTGTGTATCTATATATGTGAATATACATGTGTATGTGTATGTGAATAATGAATATATGTGTATGTATCTATATGTGCGTATTTATGTACACACACATAAATTTATGATATAAAAAAACATACATACATATGTATGTGTGTCTATCTGAATGGGCGTGCAATGTAAGTATGTTTTAATATATGTACGTTTGTATGTATGTAGGTAGGTATAATTACGTATGTGGTATGTATGCATGCATGTATGTTATGTATGGATATGTAAATTTGTATACATATGTATGTTTGCATGTATGTATTTGTGTGTATCTCTCTATATGTGTGTATACATGTGTATGTGTCTATGTGTGTATGTAACTATATATGTGAATATGTGTATGTGCCTATATACGAGTGTGTGGTGTGTGTGTCAGAATATATGTGTATGTGTCCGTATGCGTGTGTATTTTTATTTGAATACATATATGTGTATGTCTCTATATATGTGTATATATATGTGAATATATGTGTGTGTGAATATATATGTATGTGTTCATATTTGTGTATGCGTGCAACTATATATGTGTGTATGTGAATGTCAGTGTCAACATATGTTTATGTATCTATAAATATGAATATAATTGGTCTACAAACTTTTCATTAAGTTTCAGGCAAAATAGTTAACACTATTTTAGCCATTAATATGCTCTGAGATTTGTGCTTTGAGATCAGATTTGGGTTGAGAGCTGGTCTTCCATAATTTTTCCAAAAACACCCAACAACTGAACTTTGCAAAAAAAAAAAAACCTCAGAGATTTGTTGCCGCCCTCTGTCTCCTCTCCTATCACCGCCATCGGCCTCATTCTCCTCTCCTCTTCGGTCATCGCCATCATCTCCCTCACTCTCCTCTCCAGACATCGCCATTGTCGCCTTGGAAAGCTCGTGTATCTTCTAGCTAGCTGTATCGTCATGTTCGTCCAGCCTTCATCAACTACCCCTCAAACATCATCTCAATTGTCTCTCGAAACACCCTCAAATCCTCCATATCATCCACCTCAATCTCATTCTTCTTCCTCGAATCCATTAGCAACGCGCTTTTCTCGCACAAAACCCTAAATCCAACTTAAGAACCAACACCTTCCCTGCCCTTCCCCTTCAATTTCACTCTTAAATCCAAAGATCCGTCCCCTCCCCTCACCGACAGCGCCCCTCTCCTCCACTGATGGATCTACCATCTTGCAGACGGATTCAACAATAGCAACGACGGAATTAGCAAGATCCACAGCCTCTGGTAGTGGAGCGAGCGACAGATCAAAGTTGATCGCGAGACACTACCAGGCGAGAGGATCCACTGGGAATCAATGATCCAAGGCCGAGCTTGCTACTGGGGAATGGCGAGGTGTGGAAGGAGCCATTGTAGGAGCTCTTAAGAAGGGGTTCGTTGGATTCGTGAATAATGACTGGACTTCGGGGCTCGACGATGAGACGATGAAGGAGCAGTACCAGGTGGGGCGGAATGAGGCGGGCTTCTGACGATAGAAGGTGGATGAGGAGGGGAGAGAGAGATCGAGATCGAGAGAGTCACTTGTGTTGCTGGTTTTTTTTTGCAAAGTTACAGTTGCTGGGATGATTTTGACAAAATTAATGAAGATCAGCTCTCAACCTAATCTGAACTCAAAGCACAAATCTCAAGCATATTAATGGCTAAAAAAGTGTTAACTATTCTACCTAAAACTTAATGAAAAGTTTGTTGTCTACTCATATATGTATATACATATATAAGAAATATTCCGGTGAGCACCGAACTCACCAGACTTCGTGCGAACTCCCAAACCACCCCTACATGGATGATCTGAACCGTTTGACTTGATCTATACACTCTACTTAGGCTACTAATAAAAATCACACGATTTCGACCCTTTTTACCCATGCATCAATGGCATCTTTATTCTACGGCTAATAAAATCAGTTTTTGTAACCACACTTATGCATGGGTAAAAAGGGTCAGAATCATGTGATTTTTTATTAGTAGCCTAATTAGATCGTGTAAATCAAGATGAACAGTTCGAATCATCCATGTGAGGGGTGATTTGGGAGTTTGCACGAAGCATTCGGTGAGCCTGATGCTCACCGGAATATTTTCCTATATATATGTTTATGTATATAGAAATCTATACATGTTTGTGTGTTTTTTTGTTTGTGTGGGTATATTATGTAAGTATGTATGTATTTATATATGTACGTCAGTATTTATGTACACATATATAATTATGCATGTAATAATATTATGTATAGAGTTTAATATAGTCTTGAAAATTCAAGGCTTAGCTATGCACGTTCACTAAGAAATCATAACTAATACATTTGAGCCTCTCTCTCTCCATTTCCTCTCGTCTTTCACAATCGATCTTCCATTCTCTTCTTATCCTCTCCCTTTTGCCGGATAAATCGTGCATCTTCTCTCTGCTCTCTTCCTACGTAATGTGCTCCACTCCTCTCCTCTCCTCTCAGCATCCTAAGAACTAACTAAAGAAACAATATGGAGATTGCTCTATTTTCCTGCTAATTCTATAAAACTCATGGAGCTTTATCTTTCCATTAGAATAAATTTTCAGGCGCCAAACTTTCACATCACTAAATACATGTCTCTGTACACATGGTGCATGTTCTCAAAACTACCTTTAACTGCTTTGAATCCTCCTTTTAGGTCCTTCAAGATTGGTACCAGTGGGTTATTTGTTGCCTGAACCATAGATGAGGATTTCAAGTAAGTCAGTTTTTGATCCAGTGTCTGAGCAACAAGGAGAGGTATTTTGTGTTGTTTGTTATCTTTGGCAATGAGTACATCTTTGGGATTAATAAAGCTCGTGGGCTCTAAATGAGAGCATCAACGAAGGGTGATCAAGTTCTTTTATTGAGCAACTTTTCTAATATTATTCTTTCTTTTTAAATATAAATTTTTGTGACTTGAAGACAATTCAAACTTGTTAGCCATTCCAACGATGTTAAGACTACAAGTTTGGTATTGATGTCTTGACTGGTTTGTTTCTATATTTTCATTTGTTATCATTAAAAAAATGCTATTGTGTATATTTTTCTAGTTTTTACAGTGGGCATGCGATTGGTTTCTCGTGAAGCATTTTTTAAGCATCTATAAAAGGTTAGTTATTTGTTATTAATATTTTATAATAAATTTTCCTGCATATAATTTCTCTATTATAGTTAAATGTTTATTTATTTATAGTTAAAGTTTGCATAATAAAGCTAAAATATGTAATACTGTAATCCTTTAAGTAATTTTTTCAAATTTTTATACTCTAAGCTCATTCTTTTCTTTTTTCTTTGAAATCTAATCAAAATTGACCGAAGGGAGATTTTCTCTTGTGACTCGTATACAAATTTTGTCTGTCTTATCTGTCCGTCCTCATCCGCGCGAGAGAGAGCGAGAGAGAGCAACAACAATGCCACCCTCCTCTCTCCCTTCCAACCTCCTCCCCCTCCTCTTATCTCCCCTCTAACCTTGTTCCTCCCCCTCATCCTTCTTTCTCTTCGCCACTCACCTGTGGAATTTGGTTGGTTCCCCACCGATGATGCAGTATACGAGTTAGATGATGTAGACTGGCAGACATGCATGTATGTTATGTATGTTATTACATATATATGTATCATATGTATGCATTTGTGTATATATCTATGTCGATGTGTGTCTTTATTTATGTGCATGAGTCTAAATGTGTGTATGTAACTATATATGTGAAATATATGTGTATGTGCCTTTATATTTGTAAATATATATTTACATGCG
This sequence comes from Agave tequilana, assembly GCA_038442645.1. Taxonomy (NCBI): domain Eukaryota; kingdom Viridiplantae; phylum Streptophyta; class Magnoliopsida; order Asparagales; family Asparagaceae; genus Agave; species Agave tequilana. Next base: position 17,016 of record JAVJIF010017647.1, read on the forward strand.
TGTTATATATATGGATGTATTTGTATATGTGAATATATGTGTGTATATCTCTGTATCTGTGTTGTATGTGTTTATATATATATGTATGCATGCAACAATATACATGAATATTGCTATATATTTTCATATATGTGAATAAGTCAATGTCACTATATGTTTATATATATATATGTGAATATGTATGTGTATATATGTATACATATGTACTTATATAAATATTAGAACATGTTTGTGTGTGTGTTTTTATTTGCGTGGTTGTGTTATTGTGTGTATATGGATATGTATGTAGGTATATGTGTGTTTATGTACACATGTATAATTATGCATGTAGTAATATGTGTGTATAGTGATTAATATAGTCTTTAACATGCAAAGTTTAACTATGCACATTTACTAAGGAATCAGAATTAATACATTCACGACTCTCTCCATTTTCACTCATGTCTCACAATCGGTCTCTCTTTTCTCCTCCTCTCTGTTACGCCGAGTTAATCATGTCATCTCCTCTTTGCGCTCCTCTCTCCCCTCCTCAATGTGCCCCACTCCTCTCCTATCCTTTCCTCTTCGCTTTCCAAGAACTATCGTAGAGAATGATATTAGCAATTGTTCTGCTCTCCCTCTAATTTTATAAAACTCATGAAGCTCCATCTCTCTATTAGAATAACTTTTCAAGCGCCTAACTTCCATGCTAAATAAATGTCCCTTTCAAACATGATGCATGTTTTTAAGACCGCCTTTGACCTCTTTGAACCCTCTTCCTAAATCCTTCAAGACTTGCATTCTAACCTCCTTTACTATGACTTTATATAATATCTGTCAAACCCTTTCGTATCCACCAGCCACTTCCATTTCTTTTTTCTTCCACTACTAGATACCCCACCATAAGTTCCCCTACAATAAGATGAACTTGTTACTAATACGCGTGCCGGCCTGCCTTTTTCTTGACCGCATTAGATTGGCCTTTCATTTCTTGGTCATTCAAGACTTTCCACATGTATCAAGTGGCAATACACGATTTACATGCAGTCTCTCATGGTAAAGCGCTGGTACCTGTGGGTAATTTGTTAGCCAACATAATAAATAAGGATTTCAAGAGTGTCAGATTTTGATCCAGTATCCGTGCAACATGGATAGTTCTTCTGTGTTTATTATCTTTGGCAACAAGTACATCTCTGGGATCAATAAAGTCGTGGGCCTAAATGTGAACGTTGACGAAGGGTGATTAGGTTCTTTTGTCGAGCAAAATTTTCAATGTTGTATTTCTTTTGTGAATATAATTTTGCTAGTGCAGGTGATTTGGAGACAATTCAAACTTATTCACCATTCTCAAAACTTGGTGTCAAGACTAGAAGGTTGGTATTGATGTATTGACAGGTTTCTCTTTATTTTCATTATTATTATCACAAAACATTATGTACATTTTTCAGTTTTTGCAAGTGGTTGTGCGGTTGATTTCTCGTGAAGCATTTTTAGAATATCTATTAGAGGTTAGTTATTTGTTATTTATAGTTTTATGTTAATTTTTACACATATAAATATCTTTGTCAGGCAAATGTCCATTTATTTACAGTTAAAGTTGCATAATAAAGCTACATTGGGAAGACATGCAAGGTATGTATACTATAATCTTCTAAGTTATTGCTCAAATTTTTATACTCTAAGCTCATTCTTTCTTTTTCCTTTAAAATCTAGTTAGGTAATGTGGTCTAGCACACATGCATATATATACATACATATACACACACACACACACATATACATATATATATATATATATACACATATACATATATACATATATATATACATATATACGTATATGTATGTATGCATATATATGTATATGTATGTATGCATATTATGTATATGTATATATGTATGTATGGATATGTATGTTTGTATACATGTATGTATTTTTGTATATGTCTATGTTTATATGTGTGCTTTATTTATGGGTATGAGTCTATATGTTTGTACATAACTATATATGTGAATATATTTATATATGTATGTATGTTGTATATACCCATGTCTTAATATATGTGTGGGGTGTGTGTGTGTTTGTGTGTCTATAAGTGTGTATGTATTTGAGTATGTGAATATATATATATATATATATATATATATATAATATATATATATGTGTGTGTGTGTGTGTGTGTGTGTGTGTATGTCTCTGTATATGTGTATGTATATGTGAACATATATATATATACCACACACACACATATATATTTGTTTATATATATCTGTATAAATGCAACTATATATATGTGAATATTGCTATATATGTGTGTGTATGTGAATATGTCAATGTCACCATATGTTTATATCTATATATGTGAATATGTGTAGATTTGTACATATACACACACATATATATTTATATAAATATAGAAATATAGACCTGTTTGTGTTTGATTTTATTTGCATGCATGTGTGTTATGAAAGTATGTATGTATGTGTATATATATGCATGTACATACGTATTTATGTGCACGTATAAATGCATGTAGTAATATATGTGGATAGTGATTAATATAGTCTTGAATGTGCAAAGCAAGCTGTGCACATTCACTAAGGAATCAGAATAATGCGTTCGCGCCTCTCTCCCCATTTCTCCTCTCATCTCACAATCGGTCTCTATCCCTCTCTTCTCCTCCATGGTGTCCCCTCCTTACACTAGGTCAATGTGTCATCTACTCTCTGTGTTCTCTCTTCCTCTTCAATGTGTCCCACTCTTTTCCTCTCCTCTCTGCATCCCAAGAACAATATTAGCAATTACTTTGCTTTCTTTCTAATTCTATAAAATCATGTAGCTCTACCTCTCTATTAGAACAACTTTGAAGAGGCCTAACTTTCACATAACTAAAATACATGTCCCTTCACACATGTTGCATGTTTCAAGACCGCTTCTGACCTCTTTGAACCTTCCTCCCAGATCCTTCAAGACTTGCATCCTGACCTCCTTTGTGATGAATTTATATAAGATTTGCCAAATCCTTTCGTCCAATAGCCACTTCCATTGCTTTATTCTATCGCTTCTTTTAGATACCACGCCACAAGTTTTTCTGCACTGAGATGATGTTGGACAACAAATGTGCCCATTCCCACTTTTTTCTTGATCGCATGAGATTGGCCTTTCACTTCGTGGTCATCAAGACTTTCCACAGAGATCGAGACCAAATACATGGTTTACATGTAGTCTCTTATGGCAAACAGCTGGTATCTGTGGGTTATTTGGTGCCTGACACCATAGATGAGGATTTCCAAAAGAAAGCCAGTTTTTGATCTAGTGTTCGTGCAACAAGGAAAAGGTCTTTTGGGTTATTTGTTATCTTTGGCAACAAGTACATCTCTAGAATCAATAAAGCTGGCAGGCTCTAAATATGAATGTTGAGGAAGAGTAATCAGGTTCTTTTCTCGAGCAACTTTTCTAATGTTATATGTTCTTTTTTTAATATGATTTTGCTAGTGCAGGTGATTTGGGGACAATCCGAACTTCTTAACAGTTCTCAAGCTTGGCTCAAGATTAGAAGGTTGGTATTGACATTTTCGCAACTTTGTTTCTTTATTTTCATTTATTATCATTACAAAATGTTATTATGTATATTTTTCTAGTTTTCGCAGGTGGGTGTGCAGTTGGTTTTTCTTGAAGCATTTCTGAAGCATATATAAGAGGTTAGTTATTTGTTATTTATTAATTTTATAATAAATTTTAGTGCACATAAATTTCTCTATTATAGTTAAATATTTATTTATTTATAGTTAAAATTTGCATAATAAAGCTACAATATGTATATCCTTTAAGTGATTTTTTCAATTTTTATACTATAAGCTTATTCTTTCTTTTTCTTTAAAATCTAGTCAAAACTGACCAAAGGGATATTTTCTCCCGTGACTCGTATATAAATTTTGTCCATCTAATTTGTCCCTCTTCATTTGTGTGAGAGAAAGCTAGAAAGAATAGCAACGACGCCACGGGAGCAGCAACAACACCGCCCTTCCTCCCCTCTAACCTCTTTCTTTTCCCCCTCCTATCTCGCCTCCAGCCTCTTTCTTCTTCTTCCTCCCCTCTTTCTTCCAATTCTTTGTTGCTCGCCAGTGGAATTCGGTCGGTTCCCCACCGCTGACGCAGTATTCTAGTTAGATGATGTGGACTGGTAGACATGAATGTTATGTATGTTTGTATACATATATGTATATTGTATGTATGCATTTGTGTATATGACTGTCTATATGTGTGTCTTTATTTATGTGCATAACTCTAAATGTGTGTGTAACTATATATGTGTATGTGCCTATATATTAGTAAATATATATTAATATGTGCATGTGCTCTGTGTGTTTGTATGTGATTATATACATGTATGCTTGCAACAATATACATGAATATTGCTATATATCATAAATGTGAATATGTCAATGTCATTATATGTTTATATATCTATATATGTGAATTTGTATGTGTATATACGTATACATATATACTTATATAAATATAGACATGTGTGTGTATTGTTCGTTTGCGTGGTTGTGTTATGTATGTATATGGATATGTATGTAGGTATATGTGTGTATACGTATTTACATACACGTGTATAATTATGCATGTAGTAATATATGTGTATAGTGATTAATATAGTCTTGAACTTGCAAAGCTTAGCTATGGATATTCACTAAGGGAGCAGAAAATGCACTCATGCCTTTCTCTATTTTTTATCAGGTCTCACAATCGGTCTTTCTCTTTCTTCTCCTTCCCTTTCTTACGCCAAGTTAATCGTGTCATCTCCTTTGTGTGGTCCTTTCTCTTCCTCCTCAGTTTGCCCTACTCTTGTCCTATCCTTTCCTCTTTGCTTCCTAAGAAATAACTTAGAGAACAATATTAGCAATTGCTCTGCTTTTCTCTAATTCTATAAAACTCATGGAGCTTCATCTCTCTATTAGGATTACTTTCAAGGGCCTAATTTTCATATCACTAAATATATATCCCTTTCCAACATGATGCACGTTCTTAAGACCACCTTTGACCTCTTTGAACTCTCTTCTCAATGCTTCAAAACTTGCATTCTGACCTCCTCTACTACGACTTTATATAACATCTGCCAAACCCTTTCATATCCACCAGCCGCTTTCATTGCTTTTTTCTTCACTACTAGATACCCACCACAAGTTCCCCTACACTAATATGAAGCTGTTTGACTACCAATGCGCGCCCGCCCGCCCTTTCCTTGACCGCATGAGATTGGCTTTTCACTTCCTGATCATCAAGACTTCCCACAGTATCAAGGCCAAATACATGATTTACATGTAGTCTCTCATGGTAAAGAGCCGGTACTTGTAGGTAATTTGTTGCTTGACATGATTGATGATGATTTCAAGAGAAAGTCAGTTTTTGATCTAGTGTTCGTGTAACAAGGAAAGTTATTTTGTGTTGTTTGTTATCTTTGTCAACAAGTACATCTCTGAGATCAATAAAGTCGTGGGTCCTAAATGTGAATGTCGACGATGGGTGATCAAGTTCTTTTGTAGATCAAATTTTTCAATGTCGTATTTTCTTTTTGAATATAATTTTGCTAGTGTAGATGATTTGAAGACAATCCAAACTTGTTCACCGTTCTCAACTTGGTGTCAAGACTAGATGGTTACTATTGATGTCTTGATAGGTTTGTCTGTCTTGACTGGTTTGACTCTTTATTTTCATTTATTATTATTACAAAATATTATTATGTATATTTTTCGAGTTTTTGCAAGCGGGTGTGTGGTTGATTTCTCATGAAGCATTTTTTGAAACATCTATTAGAGGTTAGTTATTTGTTATTTATAGTTTTATGTTAATTTTTTACTGTATATAAATATCTTTGTTAGGCACATGTCCATTATTTATAGTTAAAATTTGCATAATAAAGCTACATCGGGAAGACATACAGGTATGTATATTATAATCCTTTAAGTTATTGTCTCAAATTTTGTACTCTAAACTCATTCTTTCTTTTTTCTTCAAAATCTAGCTAGATAATATGGATTGCGCCTATACATATGTGTTATGTATTTTCTGTACATGCTTGTGTTGTATGTATGCATTTATGTATGTGTATATGTATGTGTGTTTAGTTATGTGTATGAGTTTATGTGTGTATGTACTATATATGTAATATATATATGTGTATGTGCCTATATATTAGTATATATGTGTGTATGTGTGTAGTTGTCTATATATGTGTATATATTTGTATATGTGAGAATATATGTGTGTATGCTATATATGTGATATATATTTGTATTTGCCTATATATTAGCATATATGTGTGTGTTGGTGCATGTGTGTGTATATATATGTATGTATTTGTATATAATGTTATGTATGCTTGTGTACATGCATGTGTGTTATATGTGTATGCATTTATGTATATGTGAATATGTGTGTATGTGTTCCTAGTTATATGTATGAGTTTATATGTGTGTATTTATATGTGTGTTTGTGTGCGTTTGTATGTGTGAGAATATATGTGTGTATGTACTATATATGTGAATATATATGTATATGTGTATTTGCCTATATATTAATATATATATGTGTGTTGGGGTGTGTGACTATATATATGTGTGTATTGGTATATGTGAGAATATATAAGTGAGTGTATGTACTATATATGTGAATATATATGTGTATGTGCCTATATATTAGGATATATGTATGTGTTTAGAGGGTGTGTCTTTCTGTGCCTATATATATGTGTATGTATTTGCATATGTGAGAAGATAAGTGTGTATGTCTCAATATATGTGTACATATATGAGAGTATATAAGTATATATTATATATGTGTATGCATTCAACTATATATGTGAATATATTATATATATATGTGTATATGTATACATATATCTTATATAAATATAGAAATGTAGACAAGTTTGTGCGTGTTTTTATTTGCTTGGTATGGAAAGTATGTATGTACACACACATGTGTGTGATTACATATTTATGCACATATGTATAAATATGCATATAGGTATATGTGTGTATAGGGATTAATATAGTCTTGAACATGCAAAACTTAGTTGGGCACATTCACTTAGGAATCAAAATTAATACGTTGGTGCCACTCTTTCCATTTTCTCTCATTTCTCACAATTAGTTTTGTCTCTCTTCTCCTCCCCTCTCTTATGCAGGTCAACCATGTCATCTCGAGGACTCTGCACTTTCTCTCTTTCTTGTTATTGTTCCCCACTTCTCTCCTCGCGTCTCTGTGTCTCAGGAACTAAGAGAACAATCTTAGCAATTGTTCTGCTTTTTCTCTAATTCTATAAGACTCATGAAGCTCCATCTCTCTATAGAACAACTTTTCAAGTGCTTAACTTCAACATTACTAAAATCATATCCTTCACATATGATGCATATTCTCAAGACTGCCTTCGACTTCTTTGAACCCTCCTCCCAGATCCTTCAAGACTTGTATCTTGACTCCTTTACTACGACTTTATATAAGATATGCCAAACCCTTTTGGATCCACTAGCCGCTTCCATTGCTTTTTTTACGCTACTTCTAGATATCCCACCACAAGTTCCTTTACACTGAGATGATGTTGTTGGACAATCAATGCATGTGCACTCATCTTTTCCTGACCACATGAGATTGGGCTTTAACTTCTTGTCATTAAGACTTTCCACAATGATCGAGTCCAAATACATGGTTTATATGTAGTCTCTCACGGCAAAGAGCCTGTACATGTGGGTTATTTGATTCTTGACACCATGTATGAGGATTTCAAGAGAAAGTCAGTTTTTGATCCAGTGTTCATGCAACAAGGAAAGGTCATATGTGTGTTATTACTTTTAGCAACGAGTACATTTCTGAGATAAATAAACCCGCGGATGTAAATGCGAATGTTGACGGAGGGTGATCAGGTTCTTTGTTGAGCACTTTTTTAATGTTATATTTTCTTTTTGAATATAATTTTGCTCGTGCAGGTGATTTGGAGACAATCCAAACATGTTCACCATTCTCAAACTGGTGTCAAGACTAGAAGGTATTGATGTCCTGATAAGTTTGTCTCTTTATTTTTATTTATTATCATTACAAAATATTATTATGCATATTTCTTCAGTTTTTGCATGTGGGTATACGGTTTGTCTCTCGTGAAGCATTTTTGAAGCATCTATGAGAGGTTAGTTATTCGTTATGTATTAATATTTTATCTTAACTTTTTATCGCATATAAATATCTCTGTGTGGTTAAATGTCTTTATTATAGTTAAAGCTTGCAAAATAAAGCTATATCATTAAGATAATAAAGGTATGTATACTATAATTCTTTAAGTGGTTTTTTCTAAATTTAATTCTAAGCTCATTTTTTTCTTTTCTTCCAAATCTAGTTAGATAATGTGGACTAGCACACTACATGTATGTATGCATGCATGCATGTTGTATTATGTATTTGTGATGTGAATATGTTATGTCTATTATATGTGGGTGTGTCTCTAGTTATGTGGTATATGATATGTGTATGTGACTATACATGTGAATATATATGTTGTGCGCGCGCCCCCATATATATATGTATGTGACTGTGTGTATATATATATATATATATATATATATATATATATATATATAAATGTATGTATGTGACTGTATATATGAATATATATGTGTGCGCGCGCGCCTATATATGTGTGTGTTTGTGCGTGCATGTTTTATATATGTGTATGTATTTGTATGTGTGAGAATATATGTTCGTATGTCTCAATATCTGTGTGTGTGTATATATATGTAAATATATAAGTATTTCTTTATTATATGTGTGTATGCATTCAACTATATATGTGTATATATGTATAATATATATTTATATAAATACAAAAATGTAGACATGTTTGTGTTGTTTTTATTTGCTTGGGTGTGTTATGTAAGTATGTATGCACACACACACAATATATGTTTTTATGTATTTATATACACATGTATAATTATGTATGTAGTAATATGTGTGTATAGTATAGGGATTAATGTAGTCTTGAATGTGCTAGTGCCTAACTCACACAACTAAAAACATTTCCCTTCACACATGATGCACGTTCTCAAGATCTCCTTCGACCTCTTTGAACCCTCCTCTCAATTCCTTCAAGACTTGCATCCTGACTCTCTACCATGGCTTTATATAAAATCTGACAAACTCTTTCATATCCACTAGCTGCTTCCATTGCTTTTTTCTACCTCTACTTCTAGATACCTCATCACAAGTTTCGCTGCACTGAGATGATGTTGTTGGACACCAATGTGCGCACACCGACCTTTTTCTGGACCGCATGAGATTGGGCTTTAAACTTTCTTGTCATCAAGACTTTTCATAGGGATAGAGCCCAATACATGGTTTACATGTAGTCTCTCATAACAAAGAGCCGGCACCTGTGGGCTTTTTTGTTCCCGATACCATATGTGAAGATTTCAAAAGAGAGTTAGTTTTTGCTTTTGTTTCGTGTAACAAGGAAAGTCTTATGTGTTGTTTGTTACCTTTGGCAACGAACATCGACAAACGGTGATCAAGTTCTAATTTTAAATTATTTATTAATATAATTTTGCAAGTGCAGATGATTTGGAGACAATTCAAACTTGTTTACTGTTCTCAAACTTGATGTCAAGACACTAGAAGATTGGTATTGATGTCTTGACAGGTTTGCCTCTTTATTTTCATTTATTATCATTATAAAATGTTATTATATGCATTGTTGCAGTTTTTGCAGTTTGGTGTGTGTGGTGGTTTCTCGTAAAGGATTTCTGAAACATCTATCAAGGTTAGTTATTTGTTTTATTTATTAATATTTTATGTTAATTTTTTATCACATATAAATATCTTTGTATAGTTAATATCTATTTATTTACAGTTAAAGTTTGCAAAATAAAGCTATGTAAGACAGTCAAGGTATATTCTATAATCCTTTAAGCGAATATTACAAACATTTATACTCTAAGCTCATTCTTTATTTTTCGTCCAAATCAAGTTAGATAATGTGGATTGGCACACAGACATGTATGTTATGTATGTTTATATGCACATATGTATGTTGTACGTATGTATTTGTGATGTGAATATGTCTATGTCTATGTCTATATGTGTGTGTGTGTGTCTAGTTATGTGTAGGAGTCTATATGTGTGTGTGTGTCTAGTTATGTGTAGGAGTCTATATGTGTGTATGTAACTATATATGTGAATATATATAATGTATGTGCCTATATATGCGCGTGTGTTTGTTTGTATTGTGTGTGTTTGTGTTTTGTGTTTGTGTGTGTGTGTGTATATATATATATATACATATTTGAATATGTGAGAATATATTTGTGTATGTTTCAATATCTGTGTATGTGTATGTGAATATATAATAAGTATGTGTTTATTATATCTGTGTATGCATTCAACTATATATATATTTTTGAAAGATTAAAAATTCCTTGATGTTATACATCCTATTCCATGGACCAATGCTTGCAGCTTGAAAGCAGGGGATTGGGCCAATGGCCGTCATGCAACCTTAGCTTTAAGCAAGGTTAGTCCATTACATGGGTGTCAAAATTACAACCAGTCTCAGTTTAGACTCTTGTATACCAATTTCCCACTATCCTGATACAACAAAATTTCCTTAGGCAGCAAAATTTTATGCAAGCATGTACCCTATTATCTAAGTACCAATAGGATGATGTATATCTGAGACATTGATACAATAGTAAGTCTGGCACCTCATCGGATCTAGTTAGTTACCCCACTACTCCAGTTGTCTAGCAACCTGCTTTTGTGTCCATCCTTGTCTTCTGCCCATCTGCTGCCTTGGAGTATTGCCAAGATATCGTGAGTCAGATAGTTGAATCTTTGTAGCTTATCATGCCTTTTCTTGTTGAATATCCTACAATTTCCTTCCTTCCATACATGTCACACACAGCAGCTATTGTTATCCTGGCGAGAGCTGTGCTTTTGGTTTTTGTGGGAAATGTCTGCATCAGAAGGCTGGCTTCCTCATCCAGTGTGTATACATGTGATCCATTCCTAGTTTTAGTTTTGCACAAAGCCCATGTGTATTTGGAATAAGCACATTCAAAGTAGACGTGGGTTACAGTTTCTGGCTGAGCATTACATAATGGACATGCAGTCTGCTGAATGATTCCAAAAGCAATAAGTTTCTTGTGTGAGCAACTTCATATGGAGAGCTCTTAGCATACTTGCTACCATTTTGGGGGCAATGTCCAGGAAACCATATCAGTTTATGTAACTCAAACACCTCTCCACTCTGCCTTTCTGCATCCCAAGTCGTTTTAAAAGTAAATTCCGCTTTTCGACTCAAAGTCTAGACCCAATAGTCTTCTTGCTGTGCATGAATGTCGATCATCAACACTTGGTCCCCAATACCCTCCAGTGAAGGTAGAGAGATATTCCAGGCTTTGTTTGGATCAATTCACTAACTTTTCTATGAGGGTTTTTAATCATTTCAGGGTCCTCCCTGCCTATGATTTCAGCTAGTGTGCCTCCCTTCAGCCAGGGATCAAACCAAGTGATTCCCTCCCCATTTCCTATTCTCCTAGTGATGAGTGTCTTTGCTAAGTTTCTGCTGCTTGCTATGAACTTCCATGTGCTACAATGGAGGGGTGAGTAAGAGCTTCCCAGAAATTTCTCTCCCCAACATATTTTGCTTTCATCCATGCAGTCCATATAGAATCACTATCAACACATCACCTCCATACCAATCTTAAACCAGCTGCCATGTTATTATCCTTGATTCTTCTTATGGCTAGCCCTCCTTCAACTTTTGGTTTACAAATTTTTTTCCCAGGTCCAACATGCATTTTATCCCTCCATAGGAATTTAGCAAATAAGCTCGCCAATGATTTCATAGTAGAGACAGGGAATTTAAAGGATTGAATCCAAAATTGCAGTGTGCCCAACATTATAGTTTTAATCAACTCCATTCCTTCCTGAGAAAGAAAGTGTAGATGACGGTCCACCCCTCAATTCTCTCTCTGCATTTATCTATTATACCAGAGTAATTCTTTGTTTTCAGGTAATTGGGAGCAAGAGGAACTCCTAGATACCTAGTGAGTAGTTTTTCTTCCTCAACTCAAATAGCTTCTATCATTGCTTGTCTATTCTGACACCCTTTACTAAAGTAGATTTTGCTTTTAATTTTGTTTATAACCAGTTTTAGTATTTGAGGCCAACATTTCAAGAATTGTATCAATAACTTTTAAAGAGTGGACATTACCTTTAGAGAATATTAGCATGTCATCCACAAATAGTAAATGTGATACTATCTGCTCACTTCCCCTCCTCATTGGTTGCATAGTCAATAGCCAAATCCATGTGAATTGAGAGGAATTCCATTAAAAATACAAAATGTAAGGTGATAAGCATTCTCCTTGCCTGATCCCCCTATTGCTTGAGAAGTATCCAGAGGGACTTCCATTCATCATGATAGAAAACGTAGGAGATCCTATACATTTTCTGATCCATGTCAACTATCTTGCTGGGAACCCCATACATTACATTATGTGATACACAAATTGTCTATTTACACTGCAAATGCCTTTTTCAAATCAACTTTTAAACAGATTTTTGATATATTCTTGTTTTTGAAATCCCTGAAAAGCTCGTGTGCTAATAGAATGCAGTCATTGATACTCCTTCCTAACGGGAATGCAGTTTGATTCTTGGATATCAGTCCCCCACTACCTACTTCAATCTATTACTAAGAACCTTGGAAATGAATTTATAAAGGAGTTGGCAACATGTGATTGGTCGACAATCAGATAAGGTGCTTGTATTTGGGCTTTTAGGTACTAGTGTCAGTAAAGTATGATTGAGTTCTTTTAGAAGCATGCCATTCTAGAAGAAGGATTGGACTGCACTGGTGATATCCTTTCCCACTATATGCCAATGCGTCTGACAAAAATGGGTATTATGCCATCAACCCCAGGAGCTTCGTCTACATTAAACTGGAACACTGCCTTTTTAACCTCCTTATCAGACACTGGCCTAGTAAGCCATTGTGTAGCCTTTTGTGTTAGTTTCTTTTTAATTATCAGTTCTGGAAAAATTGAATTGTAGGAATCAGTGTTGAATAACTCCTCATAGAATAGAGTGGCTGATTCCTTCAACTTGTCTTCATTAGCAACAGTCAAACCCTCAATATTGATTTGATGGTTAATCTGATTTTTATGGTTCCTTACTTTACAGGCATTGTAGAAAAATTGTGTTTCTATCTCCCAACATTATGCAGTTTTCCCTGCTCTTTGGCCTAGTCTCCTCCTCTTCCTTAGTAAGCCAGCCTCCTAATTGCATCAGCAAGTTAATCTCTTTCCTTTGTAAATCCAGGTTCATCATGTCAACATTGAGTGCACATGTATATCTCCAAGCTGCCTTCGTGTTCTTTCCAGTGCTTTATGGTATTCTTGAGGGTCTTCAACTTTACCATAACCTGATATTGCATGTATCCATTTACTTGAGTACTCCATATGTCTCTGAGAAGTTGCTCAAACCCTGCACAATCTGCCCAATAGTTAAAGTATCTGAAGGTTAGGGGTGAGGAATAGTTTGGACAAACCACGAAATTGAACCAAACCGCACCGAACTGATTGGTTCGGTGCGGTTTGAGGAGTTTGGTTTGGTTTCGCAAATTTTGGAGTTTGGTACACCGAGCCGAGCCAAACTCTCTTAACTCAAAAAATTACCCCAAAAAAAGAGAGCATTGGTGAATAGTTTGGAATTCGGCACACCCCTCTTCCCCATGTGCACTAGCTCTCCTTCACTCAAAAAATTACCCACTCTCACCTTCACCAAAAAAATTATACGCCCTGAAGCCTGTGCTACTCTCTCTCTTCCTCTTTCAGAACCAACTATGAAACCGTAACCGAACCAAAAATTTCGGTTCGATTTGAAAATTTACGCGGTGCAATTCGGTCCGGATTTTTTGATGAAAACCTGACCGAACCGACCGATGCACACTCCTACTAAAGGTCTTAGGGATAGATTGTGTTTCTCAATCATTCTAAGTATCATGGGGAAGGGTCACTTGTGGAGTGGGATAGATATTGGTAGAAAGAGTGTGGCAACACATCAATCCACTCAGTGTTATAGATAACTCTATCTAGTCTGCCAGCTATTCTACTGGATCTCATCCCCTTGTTGTTCCATGTCCAAGTACTCCCAGTGCTTCTTATTCAGATAAAGAGCAGTTATCCATGCATTTATTGAAATCTTTCCATTGGGTATATGATAAAGCTGTCTAATTTTTTTCATTAGAGAACCTAACCACATTAAAGTCCCCTGCAACTGCCCAAGGTAGAGTGCCATGACTTTGGTGAACACTATGTAGATCTTTCCAGAGCTCAGATCTCCTGCTCTGCCAGTTGGAACCATATATTGCTGTGAACACCATCATAAACCTCCTTTATTTGACATTTCCAAAGTGACATGTTGCATTGATTTACTGATCAATTGGCTTGTCCATACACATTCCAACAAATCCAGATCCTGCTTAGGCTTGAGAATTCATAATTGTTGGCCGAATCTCAAAATCTAGGCAAACACCTCAAAATTCTGTGCTCTTTGTTTGGTTTTACTTTAGTTTCTACTAGTACTATCATACTAGGATTCCATTTTTGTATATGCTCCTTTAGATCTTCTTGTCTTCTCTCTTTCTTGTTCAACCCCTCACATTCAGATTAAATAGACATTTAAATGTTTTTTTTCCCAGTAGTAGCCCTAGTCCGCCTTCTCTGGGGTTTAGAAAGCGGTACCTGCTTTATCTTGTTCCCTTGCTTCTTCCCTTCTTGATTCTGCTTTTTGGATGGTTGTAGTCCATTTTGGGTTATCCATGGCTATAACTCCTGTAAACAACTCCTCCTCTTGGTCTTCTTCTGCCTCTTTTTGCTGCATGTTATCTTCCTTCATTATCTCCTGTGCTTCCCCGAGATCTATACCAGTTTCTCCATTTTTTAGGCCTGCCTTTTTTCATTGTTTCTTTTGCTTTTCAAGGTGAGGTAACAATAGTTTTCTCTCCACTCTGTGATGTTTCTGGTCTCCTTAGAGTGTCATTTATATCCTGTACAATATTCCTTGGAGTGTCAGATATATACTGCACACTACATTGGCTCTCTATGTTAGACCCCCCTGACCATCTGAAGGATTCTGTGTGTTTGGCATACCATGAACATTTTGTCCATCCTTTTTTTCAACTTGACATGAACCTTCTCTTTCTCTGCCTTTGTTACATTTTCACTCACTCCTTCCACCCCTATATGCATCTCAGCCCTAGTTCTGCATCATCACCATATACTGTCATTTTCCCTTGTCATTCTCACTCACCTGCTTCTGCCGGACATCATCACCCCTTACTCCTGTATTTTGTCCTGCCTTTGGCATCCATCTCCCTTTAGTTGGGCACTGGTTTTCCGCATGGCCAAACGATGCACATTGTTTGCAGCTTGGTGGCATCCATTCGTATTCAACCTCAACTACCATTTCTTCCACTTCCTCTACTTGTAAATGAAGCTGTTTTGGCAGTTCCTTATCTGCACTATTTTCCACAAAAGCTCTTGCATATGACGACATTCTTTTCCCAGTGGCCGTTGCTCTGTCCATATATAAAGGTTTCCCCACCCTTCTAACAATCTTCCAATTATACTCTTAGACCATAGGTTTAAATCCAAAGATGGTAGGCGAATCCAAACTGGTATAGTAGATAGCAGATCCCTCTCTAGTCCCATATGTTCATTCCACTTCTTGGGAATGATCAATCTCCCATCAAAGAGCCAAGGTCACCTTGAAGGATCCTATTAACAGTCATCCCTATCTCCAAATTTAAAGAAGAAAAACCCATTTTCCCTTGAGTGCACATCCATAGAGCATATAGGAAAAATAAACCCATTCAACTATATGTGTGTGTGTGCGCGCGCGCGTGTATGTGTGTTTGTACACA
The DNA here is from genome assembly GCA_038442645.1 of Agave tequilana. NCBI lineage: Eukaryota > Viridiplantae > Streptophyta > Magnoliopsida > Asparagales > Asparagaceae > Agave > Agave tequilana. Next base: position 32,981 of record JAVJIF010017647.1, read on the forward strand.
CATGTATGTATAAGCACACATATGTACTTAGATAATATGGATTGACACACATACATGTATGTTATGTATGTTAGTATGCATGCATGTGTTTTGTATGTATGTATTTGTGTATATGTGAATATGTCTGTGTCTTGTATGTGTGTGTCTCTAGTTATGTGTTTGAGTCTATATGTATGTCTGTAACTATATATATGAATATATGTGTATGTGCCTATATGTTAGAGAGAGAGAGAGTGTGTGTGTGTATGTCTATATATGTGAAATTATGTGTGTATTTCCTAATATCTGTGTATGTAGGGGTAAATTTCTCAGGAGAATTTATCTATTCTCAATTTGCAATGAGATTTGAAGATAGAGATTAATAGACACACAAATGCTAGAGGATTTACGTGAAAAGTCTCGCAGGGGAAAAAAACCACGGTACCAAAAGAGTGTCTCCACTAAAGTAAAAAGATTACAATGGGACTCCAAGCTCTATTATAGACTTTTTCTCTAAGACGTGGTCACCTGTGCAGAAAGAGGGGATCAAATTTTGTAATTGAAGGGTAGTGGCCGAGTTATGGCTTCCGAGATTTTCGCCTCCGAATCTACCCATGATCATAGTTGTGCATAACATCCCAGCTTCTACAGGATAAAAAAGAGAAAGTCAGTGCGATGAAAAGGGGATCTTCGCATATCTTTAAATTTAATGTTTCAGATCATCTGTGGGACTGTCAATCAAACAATCTTATCGGCGCGTGCGTCGTACTGGCTGTCGCCATTTGAATTTGTTTAGATTCGTGCATCGGTTCAGATTTTCTAGTAAAAAAGAAAGTGACTGTCTTTTCAGTGTCATCATTATGATGACGTTAACAACGGTTTTAAAAAGGAGAAATGGAGGAAGCCTCTTCTCAAATCCCTAATTCCCATTTTTGTTTGAACCAGATGCTTTTGTCGTCATGTCCTTCATCTTTGGCCCCAATCATTTCAGCGAGTCTGATCATCCTCATGAAATGGCTGGAGTTGAAGGAAGAAGAAAGAGGTCCAAGCATCATGGCCATGGATTTTGATCCGACACTGAAGACTCTTCGTAGCGAGGAGGTTGAGGCCTATCTGATGAAGTGTGGCGTTCATCTTCCTTCAAATATCAAGGTTAGTGGTGTCCTCTAGACACCGAATACATAAAGGCTCCTAAGGCTTGGTGGAGTGTGTACTTTCATCCTCAAGTGCTGGCTTTGTGGCTGACATTCCATATACCAAGCTTTGTCCGCGACATCCTGCGCTACTATCACGTAGCGCCGTCCCAGTCAGTGGCAGGGGCTGGCGTGTAGTTCTGAGTTTCCAAGCCCTCTGTAACATGTATTTCCCTGATGCTTATCGAGTTGAGGACTTTTCCGCCCTCTATACGATGAAGAAAACAAACAAGAGGTGCTCGCTTCTTTGCTGCGAAATCCGGTCGAGTGATGTTGATTGTCAATTTGACGGACAGTAACCACGGATGGCATGACACTGTCATTCATATTTATGGGGCATGGGAGACTGCTGAATCAGAGAGACCAAGGATCCATCTGAACGATATGAAACAAAGAGAAAACTGTGTACAATGAAGTGTCGGCAACAACGGCGGTCAGAAAACAGGTACAAGAATTGCTCCAAATCGGGATCAGTTTTTGCAATCAGAGCTAATAATTAGATCCAAACTGATCTTCCATTCCTTCTGATGTATCGATGGCCAAGGAAGCGGAAGGCTCTGCTTCGCCGGTCAAAGCGCTCATGGAGAAAGGTGCTGAGTTTCGCCCCCGGGGAAATGTCCCTCAAGGTAAGTGTACAAACCTCGATCCAAGATGTGCGCAAAGCGGCCTGACATGACCAACTCATCCTCAAAAAGGGGGTGATTATGCCTTTCGTTAAACCTGGTGAATAGGAGGTGGAGGAGACAGAGTCTGAGCTTGTTCATCAGAAGTGAAAAGTCTCCATCCAGTCTGATCCACAGGTAAGGGCGACTCTATACTGGATATCCTCCTTTTGTGATAGATTTCATTATGATCAACATACTTCTTGCTTTTGTAGGAGAGGAAGACCCGATTCGACTATAGGTCTAACGAGGAAATCATGGCCTGATAGCTGGTGGCGAAGAGGGGGGCCCTGGTTTGGCATTAGGAACAAAGTCTCGGGATGAGACTTCCTCAGATGCTGCACGGGAAGAGAGATCTACCGAGCCCAAATACATTGAGCGAGTAGGCTCCCCTACTGTTCCTCCTACGTCGGAAACTCTTGCTGGGTCGAAAAATTTTCGAGGTGCCTTCTCTGGATGATGTGATTTTGCCCCTTCTTTCAGAGCCTTCTGCTGAGACCCAGTGGCTTGGGGGGAATGCGTCTGGTGGTATTCATGTCATACCTCCCCTGTTGGGGAATATTCCCATTTGGGATTCCGAGTGAAGAATGTTCCTACGCATGGAGACTAGCCCTTGGGCACGACAGCTTCCTCCGAGGTCAGGAGGAATTTGAAGGGTCCCGTCGAGGGCCTGAATTAGATCATTAGAGAATGACACTTTTCTGGTGACTTTTAATTGTTCCTTATTGTCCATCGGGCATATGATGACTATTGACTGTCCTTCTTGCAGGTTGCGCTGTCTTTGATTCAGTCATTGAGCCACCAACTTGACGCTCGAGGGAAAAAGATTCCAGCATTGCCATCCTCCAAAATAGCTTGACAGGGCGAGAAAAGAGTATGATGAGGAGCTCACCAATCTTCGGGAGGAGCACAAGGGGAAGTCCTTAGAGTTGGAGCAAAAAGACTCTAAACTCCATTCTATGTGGGGACAGTTGATGGAGGCTCGCCGCTTGGCAAAGATGCTCAAGCCAATTGCGATCATGAAAAGGAAGCTTTCCAAGCGGAGAAGGAAGATTTGCTTCGCGATTTAAAACAGATGCGGGCCGAGGCTAATAGGAAGATTGTCGAACTCGAAGATTAAGTCGGGAGGAGGTCTTCTTGTTCAAACTTGTGAAGATGAGCAAGACTACATAGACCAGGCACAAGAAAAATCGCCGAGGTATCCCCTTGATGTTGCTAAAAGGATCGAGTTAATTTTATACATACGCCTTTTGTTGTACTGCCTCCCCTTGCTGCCCCAAGACAACAGTTGAGTCTTCCCAGAGTTCTCCTGTTAGTGGGGCCATTGCGGCCCTACTGTGAAATCTGCCATTGAGGAGGTTGATGATATTGTTGGGGTTGGTCTCACGAGACTTAGTTCCCAAGCTGCCGAGGAGCCTCATCCAGATGTTTCAAATGTATGAGATTCTACTGTTTCCCATTGTATCTCGTACTTGCTGTTAATGATTTTTTTTTTGAGTATTTGAAGTTTAGATTGTCTTCTTATTCTGGCTTTATTGTTTCTTGTAGTCTGATGAGGTTGAGACCTGACTTGAGGATTCCCCTAGCAATGAATCTTTAGGTAAACCATCCAGTGATGGGGAAGATCTTGGTGTCATCTCTCCTCTTTGGGATGATTTTGAGACTCTTTCGTCGGTATTTGATTGAATCTCAGCCAAGGCCCGGTCTTTGTTGGAATTCTTTCGCGAGAAATGCGACGTGCTATTGGAAAGGTGTCTTCATCCCGTATTCACTTAAGAGGTTGAAGTCAGATTGTACGATAACTTTATCTTGCAAATGGAACGCGAGATGGCTGTCTCCAAAGAGAAAGAGAGGATCCTTTTGGAAAGTAGCTTTGGTCGACCTAGAAGGTGTTGGATCATCTTCGAAAAGTGAAAGAACCGAAGGCTTCCCTCTAGAAGATAATGGGGGAACTGGATGCAGCGCGCGAATCCATCAATTATTTCAAATGATTCAGAGCGACAGAATGCTGTGGATTTTTTCACGCTTTTGCCTAGAAGAGCGGCAGCGTGAGAACGAGAAACTGCAGAGACGAGTTCACCGATGTAAGCAAGAGTTGGGTAAACAAGGACAGGCTAAATGCAAGTGCTTTTGATGTCTCATTTTCATCCCTTATAACTTGTGTTTTATCAACACGGAACATCTGAGTTTTGTTGTATACTATTTTCTGATCAAATTTAAATCCTCCAGAAATGGTTAGAGTTAATTATTTGAGAGATACTTTTGGAGCCGAGTGTCATTAGCATGCATAAGCTGTAGAAGCTGCAGGGAAGACTTTTCATTTTCCGGGGGTCTTCTGTGTAGGTTTGACTATCAGGGTAAGACCCGATATAGGCTATTTAGGCGAAGACCATGTTTCAGGAGACTCCCCAAGGGGGTAGCCGTCAGGAAGAGGGCCCACCATAGGTTATTTGGTTGAGCCTTCGTCTTTCAAGAGACTTCCCGAGAAAGGGGTAGCTGTATTGGCGAGGTCCCGCTATAAACTGCTCCCTAAAGAGCGTCAGGGCGATGGCCGATATAGGCTGTTCAGGCGAGCCCCCGTCTTTCATGAGTCTCCCGAGAGAGGGGTGCCGTCAGGGCGAGGGCCCACTATAAGCTATTCCCCGAATAGCTGTCAGGGCGAGGGCCTGATATAGGCTATTCGGGCGATCCTTCGTCTTTCAGGAGACTCTCCAAGAAGGGATAGCTATCAGGGTGAGGGCCTACTATAGGCTGTTCTTCGAATAGCCATCAGGGCGAGGGCTCGATATAGATTGTTCGGGCGAGCCTCTGTCTTTCAGAAGGCTCTTCGAGAAAGGGCTAATCGTCAGGGCGATGGCCCACTATAGGTGGTTCCCCTAATAGTCATTATGGTGAGGGCCTAAAATAAGCCATTCTAGGAGCCTCCATCTTCCAAGAGGCTCCCCAAGAAAGGGCTAGCTGTTAGGGTGAGGGCCCGTTGTAGGCTGTTCTCCGAATAGCCGTCAGGGCGAGGGCCTGATATAGGTTGTTCCGACGAGCCACAATCTTTCAGGAGACTTTTCGAGGAAAAAGGTAGCCATTCAGGGTGAGGGCCCACTATAGGGTGTTCCCTGAATAGCCTTTAGGGCGAGGGCCTTGATATAGGCTATTCGGGTGAGCCTTCATCTTTCAGGAGACTTCCCAAGAAAAGGGGTAGTCGTCAGGGCGAGGGCCGCTATAAGATGTTCCCCAAATAGACGTCAGGGCGAGGGCCCGATGTCACGTCTCGCTTCTCAAAATACATTGAAGCGGAGATTTGACAAGAGTCAGCGATGTATATATGCAAGGAAATATCCCACGTATACAGCTAAACTTAAAGTAACCTGAACAAGCTATATAATCACTATAATGACATAATAACACTGCAATATCACATATGAATGACCACATAGATAACAGATGAATAAAGAAATAGAATAAGCGTTGAGTCCAATATATCAAAAATCAAGAAAACGACGGAATAAAAAAAGTAGGAATACCAAAAATCAAATAGAGATAAGGCTCCTCGGGATGTCTGTAATCCTCTCCAAATACCTGATCAGTAAGATAACATTTAAAGACTTGGATGTGCAAATCTAGGGAGACAGAACTCCCAATAAGTGTGTAAGAATAAAGGAGAAGGTGCACGTGCATATAACTAAAATGTATATGATGATACAACTATAAACAACTATAAACAAATATACCGGTAAGGAAATAGTATGAACAAAACAGTAAAGTGAAGAAAATAGAATACACTAAAATGTCAATCGGCATATTACAGGTACTAGGATAATATGTGATGAATAACTTAAAAAGTATGAGTCGGCCTGGTATACAATCATGCGTCAGGTGTCTATCATGGCATATAGGTATATGACAAGCTAACACAAATCAATCATGATTTATCATGTCTGTTATTAATTATGTCAGCGAACACCAATTGCCATATGTAATAGCGCATCTCATACTATGCCTACTTCAAATGTAATCAGGGTTCAATGTTATTGAAACTGATCGATTGGAAACATTTTCTGTGTTTGAAGTGGATCCCATACATACCAGGAACCTTGGCCCAGACTCTTGGTGTTGAACCAGGTCCTACCGCAAGGTAGTCAGATAACATGTATAACAAGACAAGTAATATATGTAACACGTATAAACAGGAACATGAACAGGACAGGGTGTCAGTCACCCCACGGGAACCCTGCAGTGGAACCCTTTTTCCGTTGTGCAACCTATATCCTAGGTCTTCCCAAAATGCAGATGTTGTCTCCTCCATCAATTTTTTCAATCTCAATGTAAGTTGTTTGATAATCATGTTATAGTTTATCAAGATTATTTAATATACATATTACCTAGATCACTGGGATAACATCGGTAATGGCAACGGTAACAACATCAACAGGGTGATCAGGATACCAGTGTAACATGATATGTAGTAAGTATAACAGGAGGGTGTTGTTATCGTGTAATAATATTTTCCCAGCAACTACAGTAAAATGGACAATATAGTTATTGGATAGATGTCATGTATAATTAGTCAAGTTTTTCAAGTAGTATCATGATGTTCAGGATGAGTAATGACATGCAGGCATGCACAGAATAATCCAGGGTAAGATATTTAATCAACTCTAATCCTCCATATCATTGACATATCCACTCTCTAAGTCACTGGTGTATCTAAGTCTCAACAACCTAAAATAAATGTATACTCTACCACATCTAACCGATCATTGCTATCCAATCTAATTAAGATCATAACTAAAGAGTGTAACATTCTCGACCAATATAAAATCTAGATCATTTTTACATCTAGTAGTCAATATCAAGAAAATCATCAATATTCAATTAATGTAATCAAGGTAAATCCAGAAATCCTTGCTTTAATAATTCAAGACCAAGATCATGTTACACATCAATATTAGAGGTAAAATATATGCACAACACATGATGATAATCTAACAAAATTAATCCATCTATATACTAATCATAATTCCAATATAAAGAATATAAATCTCAAGTCTACTCCAACTCTAATTAAATCCATATAGTCCAAGTATCAAGAAGATCACTCATTTTAATAAAGTAACATCATGTTTATTTCATCTTCAATATCCAAATAAATTTCCATCTAAATAATCACTAAATAAATGTTTGATAAAAACCTCAAATAAATATACTATTTATCCACTAACATGAATCAGGCCAATCTCAATATCAATTCAAGTCACAGTCTAAGGTATACTACTACTAGTCTTGAATCAAAAGTAGTAATCTTCTACACATGAAATGATGCTGATAAACGCTCATATCAACTAAATAATAAGGTGAACGCTCACTGATGCCATGAAATAATACGAGTAACATATAAATGCCTACTGACCACAGTAAATAAGGAATAAGAACAGACACTCACATTAAATGATGCTATTTTGGGTTCGGATCGCTCGTCTAGTCTTCACTGCATGAATCGATACGGATCTCCAGATCATCTCGTGGGTCAGTTTTCGAATCGTCAGTGTATCGGGTCCACAATGAACATGAATCTGGATCGGGTCCGGGTCTCCTGTTACCGATTCGAACCACACGAGCGAGTCTGCAACGTTGTAATATTCAGCCATACATACACGAATACACCACACAAACATATATATATATATATATATATATATATATATATATATATATATATATATATATATATATATGATTATTCACACATATTTATACACTTACATGCATTTACATACACATCCGCATGTATACTCACACACAATACCCATGCATGCACACACACTCATATACACACACCAACACATGCATATTCACACACCTATATATGTTAACACACATACATTAATACATAATCACACACACATACATAATATAAACTAACACACATGCACTACACATTAATTAAAACATACCCACACACAAATTAAACAATTACACACTTTATTTGCATGCACAGCCAGCACACATGCGCACACACGGAACACACACACATTCTTAAAAACACACACAGACTCAACAAAGATAGAAAAGAGAAAGAGAAAGGGAGAACCTGAGAGAGGGGAAGGGAAAGCTCGGCCATGGAGGAGAGCGTAGAGTAGGGGTGTCCACGGAGGCCAACGGTGAGTGGCGAAGGATGCTCCAGCAAGGAGGAAGCCATTGAGGATGCGCGCAGAGAGATGCTGTGCTCGAGTCTCAAGGAGGATGCAATGGTCGGGGGGTGTACAGCCATAGGAGGAGGGCATAGCTCCGGGCTTGGAGATGGAGCTCGGTTGAGAGAGGGTGGAGGTGGATGATGATGCTTGGGATCTTGCCGTGGCGGAACAAGTGGCTTGTGGTCTGGAGGGTGGCTTGCGGCATGGAATGGAGAATGAGGAGGCACAGCTGTGTGTAGGGAAAAATGAAGAAGAATGATATGGGTTTATGGGTTTAGGTTAAGAGATAATGGAGATTATATATAGGGTTAGTTATGATGTAGATTTGCTTGTTAAGATTATAGGATTTAGTAGTTAAGATCATGGAGATTGGGTTGTGGGTTTAGCTTAATGGATTTGGGTAGGAAACAAGAAAATGGAAATGGGTTTGGATAGATAATGGGTATGGTTATAATGGGCTAATCGATAGGAACATGGATTAAAGGGTAATGGGTATGGGTTAACGCCTTGACTTGGGCTTGGTTTGGGCCAAGGGAAAAATATAAAAGAAATTAAAATGAGGGAGGTAAAATAGACTTGGGTCTTAGGCTAAGGGGAAATAAGATCAAATAATAATAATACTAATCACATATTAATAACAATAATAATGAAATAATAGTAACACTAATAATAATAATTAATAACACCAACATTAATTATAAGTCATAAACAAAGTTAATTAATAATTAATACAATATATATATTAAGATATTATTATACATTATTAAGTCATGTATTTCAAAATAAAAGTATTACATTCTACCCACCTTATAAAAATTTCGTCCTCAAAATTTTGATAAAGTAGGGAATGATAAAAATCAAGTTAAGGGAGAAGATAAAGCCAGTGTTCTAAAAAAAGGTTTAAGCGGTCGATTAATCGTCCGCTTAAATGTTTTCGGACTGAAACCGAGCAGAACTTGAAGAAAGCGGTCCGATTACTCAGTCAGGTGATTAACTCGCTTAAGTGATGATTAAGCGTCTAATGGGTGATTAATTAGCGTCCGTTTAAACGTTATTCAATCATTTTCTAAATGGATTCAAATTTGAATCCATTAAGCTAATTGAACTCAAACCCGATCCAATAATTGAGGATATAAACTGTCACGTGTTGGAGAATTAGGGTTCGTGAGCCTAATATCCGCATCCTTGATCCTCCTGCGGCGACGACGAAGCTCCCGAATCTCACGAAGAAGCTCTTGATGCTCACTGCGACGAGACGACAAAGGTCCCGAAGTCTTAATTTTATTTGAAGCTCTCGAAGCTCACAGCGGCGACGATCCTCCTGGGAAATTAGAGCTCCTGAAGCTCGACGACGAAGAAGTTCACAAAGCGTTAATCCTCCTATGGCAAACTCTCCCTTCGACGACGACCTCCCTTGCGGTTGATCCTCCACTGTGACCTCCCTCTTTGTCGACAAAAAATCTCCCCTTGTGATTAACTCTCTGGTCAGCAGCAAAGCGTCAACGATGACCTTCTCATGCGTTAATGACGACCTTCCCTTGGTTAGCTCTCTCTCCCCCCTCGCGTGCACGTATTTTGCCCAGGTTCTTGTCAATGGTGTTTGTTTCTTTAATAGGCTGATGAGTGCCTCAAGCGTGAGCAGGATAGAGTTGCATCTAGCAGTGAACCAAAGTTGTTGGAAGTATGTAGTTTTTTGAAAGCATATATTTGTTCATTTAAAAAGCATTTTTTAACTATAGTTGTTGGAGGAGGAGGTACATTGATGTACTTCGAACTGATTGTCATTGTTACTTTTAAATTCTTCTTAGTTCTAGCAATTTAATTTTTCAAGTTATGTTTACTATATCTTTTATGCTTTTTTTTAGAGTTTATAGAACTCATATTTCCATGTTTTAAGTATTATCATATTATTATATATTAAAATAATGAGTTTATAGAACTCATATTTCCATGTTTTAAGTATTATCATATTATTATATATTTAAAATAATAATAACGTGTAATCCGTTTAATCACCGTTTAAACCGTTTAAGCATTATGCGCTCCCGGACCGCGCGCGCACTGAAACCGCTTTTTAGAACATTGGATAAAGCTTCCATGCTACTTCTCACTGCATCGTGGGTCTACCACGCTTCCGCTGCGCGCTCTAATTTCTGCTACCGACTTCAACATGGAGTGATCAACTCAGGAGATAAAATCAGAGAAATAAAATCAGGAAGAAGAATAAGAATCAAGATGGAAGCCAGATTATTTTAGAAGAAGAATTGGAATCAGGGATATCAAAGAATCAAAGAGATGGATAACGGACAATTTTCAAGTGGACTCAATACCATTGTGTTAATAATATATTTATATTGCAGTATGAAATAACTTGTCTCAAATTATCGGTAAGAATCAAATTCGTTCTGTGTCAAAAATCAAACGTCGAACCCGGCTCTAATACCAAAAAAAAAACCTGTTACGCTCCGCTTCCCAAAATATGTTGAAACGGAGACGCGACGAGAGTCGATGACGTATATACGCGAGAAAAATATCCACGTATACATGCTAAGCTTAAAGTAACCTGAATAAGCTATATAATCACTATGCTGACATGATAATACTGCAATATAACATATGAATGACCACACATGTTAACAAATGAATAAAAGAATAGAATAAGCAATGAGTTCAATATATCGGAAATCAAGAAAATAAACGGAATAGAAGAAAGTGGAATACCAGAAATCGAATAGAGAAAACTCAAGGCTTCTCGAGATGTTTGTGATCCTCTTCAAATACCTACTCAGTATAATAACACGCACAGACCTACATGTGTAAATGCAGGAAGTCAGAACTCCTAATGAGTGTGTAAGAATAAAAGAGAAGGTGCACATACATATAACTTGTGAGCATATAATGATACAACTATAAACAAATATACTGGTAAGGAAATAGTGAATAAAACAGTAAAGTGGTGACAACAAAATACACTAAAATGTGAGTCAACATATTACATGTACTAGGATAACATGTGATAAATAACTTAAATAGTATGAGTCAGTATGGTATAATCAGGTATCAGGTGTTTATCGTGGCATACAGGTATATGACAAGCTAGCACAAATCAATCATGGTTTATCATGTTAGTATGTTGTTATTAATTATGTCAGCGAACACTAATTGCCACATATAATAGACGCATCTCATACTATGCTTACTACACATATCAATTCGAGTCTTATGTTATGGAAACTGATCAGTTAGAGACATTGTCTGTGTTTTAAGCGGTCTTACGATAGGGTCTGGTTCAGCGTCAGGAGTCTGGGCCGTGGTCTCAGTATGTATAACAGGACATGTAACATGTGTGTAACATATATAAACAGGAACAAGAACATGACAGGGTGTCAGTCACCCCACGGGAACCCTGCAGTGGAACCCTCTTTCGGCTGCACAACCTATATTTTAGGTCCACTCAAAATACAGATATCTCCTTTATCAATTTTCCCAATACCAGTATAAGTTTTTTAATAATCATGTTATAGTTTATCAAGTAGATCACTGGGATAACATCGGTGATGGCAACGGTAATAATATCAACAGGGTGATCAGGATATCAGTATAACAGGATATGTAGCAAGTATAACAGAAGGATCTTACCGTGTACAATATTTTTCTAGCAACTATGATACATGGACAATATAGTTATCAGTAGATATCATGTATAATCAGTCAAGTTTTTCAAGTGGTATCGTCAGTGTTCGAAATGTTAGCCGAAATTTCGAAATTTCGGCCGAAATTTCGGTTTCAAACGAAGCCCGACAAGAAATCCACTCCCAGTTTCGAATGTCGAAACTGCTGAAATCGCCGACATTTCGGCCGATTTTAAAATATCGGCCGACACTGTGTCAGCCGATATTAAGAGGGGTTTTTCCCCCTTCTTTGGGTTGGGTCAAAACAACCCGAAACCCACCTGAAACCCATTAAACCCAAATAAACAGCCCTAGGTTTCTTCTACCCTCATTTCTTTCGATCGCTCTCTCTGTCTTCCCTCTGCCTAATTCCGCCGCCGTCGCTGGTGCTGGAAGCCTAGAAGACGAAGAGAAACGCAGTCGTCGCAGTTCTCATCGGCGGCGACAGGAAGCCTCTAATCCTAAGGTATATCTCTCTCATCTCTCACTCGATCTCTTTGATTTTTTTCATTAAATGTTGTCGATCTCTCTCCCTCTCTGCGCAACTGCGCTCTGTCTCTCTCTCTCTCACGATCTCTCTCTCTCTCTCACCCTCCGACTCTCCCTCTCTGCTCTCACTCTCGCTCCTCTCCCACTCTGTTCTCTCTCTCTCGATTTCTCTCTCTCTCTCTCTCAATTTCTCTGTCTCGCTCTCTGATCAGAGAGCGAGACAGAGAAATTGAGAGAGAGAGAGAGCAACGAGTGAGAGAGAGAGAGAGCAGCGAGAGAGAGAAATCGAGAGAAAGAGAGCAGCGAGTGAGAGATAGAGAGAACAGAGAGGGAGAGGAGCGAGAGTGAGAGCAGAGAGGGAGAGTCGGAGGGTGAGAGAGAGAGATCGTGAGAGTGAGAGAGTGCTGCGACTCTGCACTCTGCAGTGACTGTGAAAGCAGTAGTTAATTTTTTATTTTTTGATTAAATCTTGATTAACAATCTAGCGTTTACATTATTGTTAATATCTATGCGATAGACTGTTATCATTGTTACATAAATAAAAAATAATACATATTTGCATAAATAAAAAATAAAAATTTATAAGATGAAATAACACATATTTACATAAATAAAAAATACAATCAATAATCATTGTTATTTGCTTGGCTTGACTTCATCAAAAACTTTGTTATTTGCTTGGCTTCATCAATATGATAACATCCACATGCACCTGTCCAATACGATAATACCTAAATAAAAAGATTAGAAAAGTTAATTTTAGAAGTGTAAAGTAACAGAAATATCAGAGTGATAAATAAATAAGATAAGAATAAAAAAATTATATATACCACCATCTACCTACCATAACTTAGAATTAATTTAAAAGGTTTGAAGTAAGCATTTTATATTATCTTGTTCACTTTTGGTTGTTTAATTGTATTTAGTGTTCTTATTGAAGGTAGGAAGTGCAAATCAAATGTCTTCTTCTGCAGCATCTAGTGAAGCATCATCTGTCACAGGCGGATCTAAATTGAAAGATCCATGTTGGGACCATGCGATAAGAGTTGGTACCAGTACACAACAATTGCATTGCAAATATTGCAACCAATTTATGTCAGGGGGAGTAAGTCGTTTGAAACAACATCTTGCGGGACGACAAGATAATTGTGTACCATGTTTGAAAGTCCCCGATAATGTGAAGATGAAGGTGCTCGAACTGTTGAAGGAAGCCGATGCAAAAAAGCAAGCTAAGGCAGCCGGTTTTCAAGCTCTAGCTGATGACGTGCGCATTGGGGAAGATGAATATGATTATCAGGATCCAAATGATTGTTCATCTCAAAGGACCAAATTCGGATTCGTCTCCATTAAAGCAAAAGGACCGATGGATAAATTTACTCAGCGAACTCCAGAAGAGTTGACGGCGGGGTTCGCTAAAACTAAGCAAATAACAATGAATTCCAAGCAAAGAAAGAAGAGAAGAGAAGACACCATTAGATACATTGGTAAATGGTTTTATGAAGCTGGGATTCTCTTCAATACCGCCACTCTTCCCTCATTCCAGCAAATGTTTATAGCTATTGGAAGATTTGGTGAATGTTGGAGGCCCCCTCACCTTATGAGCTTAGTGAGACTGTTCTCGAAAGAGAGGTGGAGGAGACACAGGACAATCTCAAACCGTTCAAAGAGAGTTGTATTGTTAGTGGTTGCACACTAATGACCGACGCTTGGTCGGATCGAAAGAATAGGAGTTTGATGAACATCGTTGTCCACTATCCAGCTGGAACAGCTTTCTTGCATTCAGAGAATGCTTCAGCAGAAAAACACGATGCAAATTACATCTTTCAATTTGTTGATAAAGCAATTAGAGATGTAGGGCCAGAAAATGTGGTTCAAATTGTGACTGACAATGAATCAAACAACATGGCAGCCGCAAATATTATGCAGTTGAAGAGACCTAGCATTTTTTGGACTTCATGTGCTGCACACACGGTGAATTTAATGCTAGGGGACATTGTAAAGATCAAACCTATTCGGAATGCTATTGTTAATGGGAGGTCCGTGTCAGTTTTCATTTATAGTCACACAATCACCCTTAGCTTGATGAGAGATATCGCAAAGGGAGATCTTCTAAGGCTGGGGCTACTAGGTTTGTCACTGCATTCCTCTCCTTAAATTCTATGAGGGAGAAAAGAAAAGAGTTGAAGGAAATGTTTACATATGAAAGATGGTTGCAGCATCCTCTTTCCGAAAAGAATGTAGGGATGAAGGTATAATTTATAAATTTGCTAGTTCTTGAATAATAATTAGAAATTATTTTATCTTGATTGTTGACCAATTTATTATTTACATTCGTAGGTTGCTGATATTGTTGGTTCCAATAGATTTTGGGACAATGTGGATCTTGCTCTTAAATTTTTTTCATCACTAGTGAAAGTGCTTCGACGAGTTGATGGTGATAAACCATCCATGGGATTTCTTTATGATGACTTGGAAAGAGCAAAGGAAGACATTAAAAAAAATCTCAACTCAAAAGAGAAGAAATATATTCCTATATGGAATATCATTGACAAAAGATGGGAGGATAAGCTTAAGGGACTTGCATAGAGCGGGACACTACTTGAACCTTACACTTTTTACAAGAAGAAGATGGATATTGAAAAGGCCGGCATCTTTATGGATGGGCTTGTTGAGGTCATGCATATATTTTACCCAGAAAAGCACGAAACTCTCAATACGATAACTGACCAGTTGGCTTTGTATCAATATCAAAAAGGCTCTTTTGGGAGAGATTGGGCAAAAAAAGGAGCAGAAAATCCTAACCTTAATCCAGGTACATTGATTGATATATTTGTTATTAACTTTAATGAAAAATTTATAAAGCTTAATTTGTTGATGACTTTTCTATAACTTTCAATTGATTAGCTAATTGGTGGATGATGTATGGGACTGATGCTCCCGAGTTGAGAGAAATGGCAATGAGAGTCTTGAACTTGACAACCAGCTCGTCCGGGTGTGAGAGAAATTGGAGCACCTTTGAGACGGTATAAAAAATATCTTTTGTTTGGACTAATAGAATTTCTTTTGGAATTCTAAATATGTATGCATTCTTTAATTTGTTTAATGATTTTCTTTTCTAGGTCCATACAAAAAAGAGGAATAGATTAAGTCACAAGAAATTGCATAACTTAGTCTTCGTCAAGTTCAATGCAAAAATCAAGAGCAAAACATCATCGATTAATAGAGATCCATTGGCAGCTATTGATGATGAGGAAAGAGTCACTGATTGGTGCCTCCAAAAACAAATGGAGCTCCCGCTTCAGAAAGCGATGATGAGGTCTTTCCCGGAGAAGGATTAACATGGAGGCAAGTTGGAAAATCCTCGGGAGCTACTATAAAGAGAAGAAAGAGTTCAAGAACAAAATTAAGGGCTTTTAAGAGAAAAGCAAAAAGCAGGGGCCCATTTGCTAATGAACGCGAAGAAGACATGGAATCATCCAGTTCGGAGTCATCATCAGAGGATGAGAGCCATGAGGTGGAGCTTAATTTAACAAGTAATGATGTGATCGATTCAGAGGACTCGGAGCCAGAGTTTTCGGAGGATTGAGAAGGAGATATCACCTCAATCACTTTCACCTTATGAAAATTTATTGCTTTGAACTTGATTTTGAAATGTTTAAGAACTATCTTTAATGTGTAACTGTGTTGTTTGAACTTTAAACTATTGGAAAGTGAAAACATTGACTTGATCTTTCTTAGAATTATGCTTTCTATTATTTTTTTTTGCTTTGAAAGTATTGTTTCTCATTGTTTATTTAGATAGTTTTAATCTTTTCTGTATATTTGCTTGAATATTGATTCTATATTCATTGTTTATATTTTGTAGGTTGGCTACAACTTGAACTTTTCATTCATAGTCGTAACTTAAATGCAAGTTGTTCAGGTAAGTATATCCGAAACAAGATGGTTTAAATATATATTGCTATCATGCCTTTATATTTCATAAATGTGATGTTTTAGGATATTTATGACATTTAAGACTATACTATATAATGTATATGACCTCTGAAATTGACGCCGAAATTAGGCAAATATCCCCGAAATTTTCCCGAAATCCGCAATCCGATTTTACATTTTGCCTTCCGACATTAGGCCGACATCTGACATTTAGAACATTGGGTATCGTGATGTACAGGATGAATAATGATATGTAGGCATGAACAGAATAATCCAAGGCAAAAACTCAATCAACTATGATCCTGAAAGTCATCGACATATCCACCCTCTAAGTCACTGGTGTACCAAAGTCTCAACAACCTGAAATAAATGTATACTCCACCATCTAACCGATCATTGCTATCCAATCCAATCAAGATCATAATTAAAGAGTGTAACATTCTCGATCAATATGAAATCTAGATTATATCTATAGCTATTAGTCAATATCAATAAGGTCATCAATATTCAATTAATGTAACCAGGTAAATCTGAATATCCTTGCTTCAATAATCCAAAACCATGATCATGTTACTCATCGATATTAACATATACACACAACACCTGATGATAATCCAACAAAATCAATCTCATCTATCTGATCAAGATTCAATGTAAAGAATATAAATCTCAGGTCTGCTCAAACTCTAACTAAATCCATATAAGTCCAAGTATCAAGAAGATCAGTCATCTTAATAAAGTAACATCATGTTTATTCCACCCTCAATATCCAAATAAATTTTCGTTTAAATAATCACCAAATAAATATCCGATAAATATCTTAAATAAGTATAATATTTATCCACTAACATGAGCCAGGCCAATCTCAAGATCAATTCAAGTTACAGTTTAAGGTATACTACAACTAGTCTTGAATAAAAATGGTAATCATCTTCACATGAAATGATGCTGATGAACGCTCATATCAACTAAATAAATAAAGTGAACGCTCACTGATGCCTCATAAAGTAATACGCATAATCACACTGGTAAAATATATCAGATGATCACATGAAATAATATGAGTAACATATAAATGCCTACTGATCACAGTAAACAAGAAAATAATATAAGAACGACACTCACATGAAATGACGCGATTTTTTGGTCCAAATCGCTGTCTGGTCTTCACTGCATTAACCGATACGGATCTCCGGATCATCTCATGAGTTGGTCTTCGCCAGTGTATTGGGTTCACAGGAACATGAATCCAGATCGGGTTTGGGTCTCCTGTTACCTGTTCGAACTGCACGAGCGAGTCTGCAGCGCTGTAGCACACAACCGTACATACACGAATACACCACACAAACAAACATATATACATGATTATTCACACATATTTATACACTTACATGCATTTACATACACGTACACATATATACTTACACACAATACCCATGCACACACGCACTCACGTACACACACACACACACACTAACACATGCATATTCACACACCTATATACGTTAACGCATACACATTAATACATAATTACACACACATACATAATATATACTAACACATGCACTACACATTAATTAAAACACACCCACACACACATTAAACATAATTACACACTTTTATGTACATGCACACTCATGCACAGCAAGCACACATGCATGCATATGACACGCATACACACATTCTTAAAACACACACAGACTCAACAAAGAGATAGAAGAGAGAGAAAGGGAGAACCTGAAAGAGGGGGGAAGGGAAAACTCGGCCATGGAGGAGAGCATGGAGCAACGGGTGTCAGCGGAGGCTGATAGAGAGTGACGGAGGATGCTCCGGCAAGGAGGAAGCCGTGGAGGAGAGTGACTCGGCCCGGGAGAGAGGAAGACGCCGCGGTGTTCACCGGTGGAGTCAGGGCATGAGTGGCGCTCGGCCATGGGCTCGGCTTGTGGTAGGGCTGTGGTGCGGGTGAAGTCAAGGAGGGTGCTCGGCCAAGGTTAGGCTCGGCCCTGGAGGTGCGACATGGAGCAGGCCAAGGAAGAAGTGGAAGAGGAGAGGTGCAGTTGTGGGTGGCGTGGATCTCGGCGGAGGTTGCGGAGAGTACGACAGAGCTCAGAGGATGTCGATGGCTCGCCGGAGGAGAGGTTGGCCATGGGGGCACTGCCGCGGAGTTGTGGCTCTGACCAAGAGAGGATGCTCGCAATGGACGCTGTGCTCATGTCTCACGGAGAATGCAATGGTCGGGGGTGCACAACCATGGGAGGAAGGCATGGCTCCGGGCTTGGAGATGAAGCTCGGTTGAGAGGATGAAGGTGGGTGATGATGTTTGGGATCTTGCCGCGTCAGAGCAAGGAGGTGGCAGCCTGGTGGGGTGGTTTGCGGCATGGAGATGGAGAATGAAGAGGAGGCACGACTGTGTGTGGGGACAAAGAAGAAGAATGATATTGGTTTATGGGGTTAGGTTAGAAGATAATCGAGATTATATATAAGGTTAGTTATGATGTAGATTTGTTTGTTAGGATTATAAAATTTAGTAGTTAAGATCATGGAGATTGGGTTGTGGGTTTAGCTTAATGGGTTTGGGTAGAAAATAAGGAAATAGAAATAGGTTTGGATAGATAATGGGTCTAGTTATAACGGGCTAATGATAGGAACATGGATTAAAGGGTAATGGGCATAGGTTAGGCCTTGACTTGGGCTGGCTTGCGGCATGGAGATGGAGATGGAGAATGGAGAATGAAGAGAAGGTACGACTCTGTGTGGGGAAAAGAAGAATGATATGGGTTTATGGGGTTAGGTTAGAAGATAATCGAGATTACATATAAGGTTAGTTATGATGTAGATTTGTTTGTTAGGATTATTAAATTTAGTAGCTAAGATCATGGAGATTGGGTTGTGGGTTTAGCTTAATGGGTTTGGTTAGAAAACCAGGAAATAGAAATGGGTTTGGATAGATAATGGGTCTAGTTATAATGGGCTAATGGATATGAACATGGATTAAAGGGTGATGGGCATGGGTTAAGGCCTTGACTTGGGCTTGGTTTGGGCCCAGGAAAAAACATAAATGAAATTGAAATGAGGGAGGAAAAGCAATGGGCTTGGGTTCTTAGGCTAAGGGGAATAAGATCAAATAATAATATTAATCACATATTAATAAGAATAATAATGAAATAATATTAACACTAATAATAATAATTAACAACACTAACATACTTATAAGCCTTAAACCAAGTTAATTAATAATTAATACAATATATATATATTAAGATACTTTTATACATTATTAAGTCATGTATTTCAAAATAGAGGTATTACACCCGATATATGCTGTTCGGGCGAGGCTTCGTCTTTCAGACACTCCCCAAGAAAAAGGTAGCCATCAGGGTGAGGGTTCACTGTAAGCTATTCCCTGAATAGCCGGCGAGGGCACAATATAAGCTTTTTGGGCGAACCTCCGTCTTTTTGGAGACTCGCCGAGAAAGGGGGTAGCCGTCAGGCCGAGGGCTCGCTATAGGTTCACTTAATAGCTGTCAGGGTGAGGCCCGATATAGGCTGTTCGGGTGAGCCTTCGTCTTTCAGGAGATTTCCAGAGAAAGAGGGTAGCCATCAGGACAAGGGCCCGCTATAGGCTTTTCCCCGAATAGCCGTCAGGGTGAGGGCCTGATACAGGCTGTTCGGGTGAGCTTCCATCTTTCAAAAGACTTCTCGAGAAAAGGGTAACCATCAGGGCGAGGGCCCGCTATAGGCTGTTCTCCGAATAGCCATCAAGGCGAGGGCTTATATAGGCTGTTTGGAATACTCGGGAGAATTGGATGGCAATATGAACTTTCATTGAATGTCAGTGTGGGTACATAATAGCGCTTCATATGAAAAAGAGTTTCATTGTTTACCGAGTTTTCTCCCATCATGATCAACTAATTTAAGAGTCATTACCGCCTGTGCCATCACGAAGTATGGGCCCTCCCAGTTTGGTCCAAATTTCCCTGATTTTTTCTCCTCGGTACTTTGAATGACCCGCTTTAGAACTAGATCGCCAATCTGAAACTCTCAAGGTTTCACCTTCTTATGGTAGGATGCCTTAATTTGTTGTAAATAGGTGACAATGCGTATTGGAACCTCCCGTCATCTCTCTTCTAATTGTTCATGGGCGAGTTTGAGTTGAATGACGTTCTGACTCTGGTCAATCTCTGTTGTGCGAAGTGTGGGCATACAAATGTCAACAGGGATGATGGCTTCTATCCCACAAGCCAATGAGAATAGGGTTTCTGTTGGGATATGCTTGGTAACCTGTACGCCCATAGTACCCCCGATAGTTTCTCCACCCACTTACCTTTTGCTTTTTCAAAGCTCTTATGTTGGCTGCCGAGGATAGTGCAGTTACTGATCTCAGCCTGGCCATTACCTTGTGGATAGTATGGAGTAGAGAATCAGTGGGTGATCTTGTACTTGGAGCAGAAGCTCATCACCTGCTTACTCGCAAAGTTGGTTTTGTTGTCAGAGATAATGGTATGGGAAAGTCCAAAGTGACACACGATTTTTTTTCCAAAGGAATTTAACAATTTGCCACCCTTTGACATCGGAGAGAGGTATTGCTTCTACCCATTTAGTGAAGTAGTCTGTGCGACCTGTAGAAACCTGAGCTGAGGCTGTGCACAGAGAATAGGACCTACAACATCAAACCTCCACTGCATGAAGGGCCATGGACTTCATAGAGTATGGAGATTCACACTAGTCTGTTGGAAGATAGGGCAAACCTCTGACATTGCGGGCACCTCTTCACAGCCTCTTAGCGTCTTCGAACATTTTAGGCCAGTAATATCCTTAGTTGATGACTTTTATGGGCGAGAGACCTTCCACCCGTATGGTTTCCACAGTCGCCATCGTGAATTTCTCGCATCACATTCTTGGCTTCCTCTGGCCCTAGACACCTCAGATAGGATCGTAATGCAGTCTAGAATATGATTTTTTGTATAGGAGCTCTCTGATGAGTGTGTATCTGGTGGCAATATGTTGCAACTTTTGTGCTCAACCTTATCTTTGGAAGCATTCCGTCTTTGAGGAAAGATATGATGGGATCCCTCCACCCGATCTAGACGAAAGACTTCCTCATCGAGTTTATGAATACTCGGCTCGAGATATGCTTTGTGGGGATCTTGCGCCTGAATTGGAAGTCGACAGCCGAGGCAAGCGTAGCCAGAGAGTCTGTGTGGCTGTTCTCATATCTCGGGACCTATCTGAAGCCGCAATAGGGGAATTTTGCCTTCCAAGCTGTGATAACCTTCAAGTATGCGGCCATTCGATCATCTTTGGCAACATATTCTCCATTGACTTAACTTACTATAAGTAGCGAGTCACATCGTACTTTCAGCTCCGTGACCCCAAGGGTCGTTGACATCTTGAGGCCTGCAATGATAACTTCATATTCTGCCTCGTTATTAGTGCCTCGAAACCCGAGCGTGTAAGGCTGCTCAATAATGGATCTGTCGGAGGTGGTGAGCACTAACCCAATGCCTGCTCCCTTGCTATATTTGATGCTTCCTCTACATTCAAGACCCATCTTTTCTGAGGAGTGTCCTGAGGTGGTGATTCTGAAGTGAATTTGGCGATGAAGTCAGCCAGAATCTGCCCTTTGATCGAGGCTTTCGGCCCAAAAGTGAACCTGAGTGGTCTGATTTCTGTGACCCACTTCGCAATTCTGTTGCTGGCCTCGGGTTTTTCCATAATAGCTCTTAGTGGATACTCAGTCAGGACGATGATAAAAAAGATTGGAAGTAATGCATCAGCTTCCTCAAATTAACAAAGAGAGCTAGCACTAGCTTTTCAATCCTTGTGTACCTTGTCTGGGAGTCGATTAAAGCCTTGTGACATAGTAGACAGGCCCTTGGATGCCCTCATCTTCTCATATCAATGTTGAGCTCACGTGACACCTGACATTGTGAGATAGAAGGGTGTTTCTCTGGGAAAGGGTTTGGAGAGGAGTGGGTGAGATACTGAATAAGTCTCCAAACCTTGGAATGTTGCTTCATACTCTTCGTTCTAGTAGAAAACTACACAGTTCTTCTTGATGGCTAGGAAGAAAGGATTGCACTTGTCAATTGGTCTACTGAGGAAGAGGTTGAGGGCGACGAAGCGACTGTTGAGGATCTGAACCTTCTTGATGGTTGTTGGAGACTTTATTTCAAGTATGGCAGATATCTGATTGGGGTTAGCTTCAATTCTCTGTTGACTGACCAGGTATCCGAGAAATTTACTGGATGCTATCTGAAGGTGCACTTCTCGGGTTAAGTTTCATATTGAACTTTCAGAGGAGAGCGAAAGCTTCCTCCAAGTGCTTCATGCGATCAGCACGAATTAGACTCTTTAGGAGTATGTCGTCTATTTATACCTCTATCGTATTTCCAATTAGCTCTTTGAAGACCTCGTTGACTATCCACTAGAAAGTGGCTCTGGTATTCTTCAGGCCGAAGGGCATGACTAGCTTGTAGTCAATGGCATAGTTGTTGACGAAGGCAGTCTTGTCTTCGTTTTCTGGATGCATCTTGATTTGGTTGTACACCGAGTAGGCAACCATGAAGCTGAGGAGTCCGTGGCCCACAGTTGTTGCATCGACCATTTGGTCTATGTTGGGCTGTGGGAATCTATCTTTGGGATAGGCTTTATTCAAGTCGGTGAAGTCGATGCATACTCTCCATTTCCTGTTCTTTTTCACCAGGATTGTATTGGCAAGCCAGTCTGGGTAAAGCGTTTCTCAGATGAAGCCAGCCTTGAGGAATCAGTTTACTTCCTTATTGAATGCTCGAAGACGTTATGTATTCAGCTTTCACGGCTTTTTTCTTTGCTGGCTTTGCTTCAAGGAGAATGGATAGTCGATGGCAGATGATGGAGGGGTCTACTCCAAGCATGTCAGTTGGAAACAACGCGAATATGTTGAGGTTCTTGGATAAAACTCCTGAGTTGATGCTTCTCTTGATCGAAAAGTCTTGTGCCAATCCGGAGGACTTGATTTGGGTGATCGAGATCTGCTTGGAACGACTTAGCCTCCTTCTCTGACTTGTGATCAATACTGTCTTCCATTTCAGAGTCAAAGTTGTTGGAGTTGTAGAGCCTGGTTGCTGACCTTGACAGAGGACATTCCTCAGATAAGTACTACGCTGGAAGAACTGCAAGAGCCAGTTGCAGTGAGAGTTAGGAGACAGGAGTCCATCTGACTCAGAGGTGAGGCCTTGGGAAGAGTCTCTCGAGGACTGAACCACCTTGTTAACTCCTGGAGTAAAAGTGTATTACAGGCGAGTGTAGGCGAGCTTGGAGTTTCAGATGGTGGCATGTTCAAGTGCTCGGATGATCACTCAGAGTTTCAGGAGGAGCATTCCGAGCGACAGAGCAGAGGAACATCTCCGAGGCGCAGTGAATGTGGTCCAGCCTGGAAGCTTCGTGATGCAAAAAACTCAGCCATGTGTTAAGGGCATTTTAAAGATGTCACAATTTATAACTCTAGTTTTCTTTATAAAAGGAGATGCGTAGTAATTAGGGTTTAACAGCGAAGCGGTTAGATCTATTATAAAGAGCGGCTGTGAGGTTTTCTTTTTCTCCTTATAATCTCTCGATAATAGTGGATTTGCGAGTGACTGTGGTTTTTCCATGTTTAGGTTTTCCACGTAAATTCTGGTGTTCTGTGTATGTTGTCTTATGATAGATCTGTGATCTTGTGCATCATTTTTGTTCTGATCTGTTCTTGTTTATCATCATCGTAAAAGCCCTAACCCTAACAACTAGTATCAGAGCCTTTGGTTCGAGATGGCTGATGAAAGAAAGATCAGAGTTGAAAAATTCAATGGTGTGAACTTCAGGTTCTGCAAGATGCAAATTGAAGACTACCTGTACGAGAAAGATCTCTATCTTTCTCTCAGTGAAAATACCCATAAGCCAAAAGAGATGTCCGATGGCAAGTGGGATATTCTAGATCGAAAAGCCCTATGAGCGATCTGATTGTCCCTGGCATCGACGATTACCTTCAACGTCTCCAGGAAAAAGATGACTAAAGACTTGATGGCGGCACTATCCAAGATGCACGAGAAGCCATCAGCATCAAACAAGGTATTCTTGATGAAGAAATTGTTCAGCCTAAAGATGGATGACAGCAGAAGCATTGCTGGGCATCTCAATGAATTCAACATGCTAATGAGCCACTTGGAATCAGTTGAGATCAATTTTGAAGATGAAATAAGAGCCCTGGTTTTATTACCCAGTTTTTCGGAGGCCTGGACGGTCTCGTAATGGCGGTGAGCAATTCCTGTGGGATAGGAACATTGAAGTTTGATGATGTGGTGGGTGTACTTTTTAGCAAAGAGGTGCGCAGAAAGTCTTCAGGGTCAGCTGAGACATCAGAGAGTGCCCTGAGTGTTGATCGGAGAGGGAGGTCTGGGAGTAGAGATAAGAAAAAAAAATGGGAGGTTGAAATCCAAATCGGGGAGAGGTACATTCAACTCAATGGGTGCGAGTATTGGTGGTGTGGTGAGATGGGGCATATTCAGAAAGACTGAAAGCAGAAGAATTAAAAAGGTAAAGGCAAGGAGAAGGATTCTGCGTATATCACAGAGAGTGATGGATCTGACGCCTTGATTATCTCCTTAGCTGAGTTCAGCGACTCATAGGTAATTGACTCTGGCGCCTGTTTTCACGCTATTTCTCGACAAGAATCTTTTGAAACTATGTGAAAGGTGGACTTGGGAAGGTATACTTGATAGATGATGAACCATGTGACATTATCGGGAAAGGCGATGTGGTGGCTAGCCTCGTTAATGGCTCGACATTGAAGTTAAGGAATGTTATCATGTATCAAAGCTGAAGAGAAAACTGATCTCTGTCAATCAACTTGCAGACAGAGAGATGAAGATCACCTTCGATGGTAATGTATGCAAGACCACTAAGGGTGCTATGGTGATGGCCCACGGGAAGAAGGAAGGTAATCTCTACATGAGGGCATCAATTTCAGTTGCTTCATCAGAAGCTGATGCCGGGGTGTGGCATCAGAGACTTGGCCATATGAGCGAGAAGGAAATGAAAGTGATGCTTTCCAAAGATTAGCTGTCAGGGTTAAAGTCTGTTGATCTGAACTTTTGTGAAGACTGCGTCTGATGGGTAGCATAAGTGAGTCAGTTTCTTAACAGTAAGAAAGACTTCGAAGACAGAAAAGTTGGAGTTAGTGCATATTGATGTCTGGGTATGGCTTTAGTTCCCTCCCTCCGAGGCTCATTGTATTTTGTGACCTTCATCGATGATTCTAGTATAAATGTCTGGATGTATTTCTTGAAATACAAGTCAGATGTATTCGAGGTGTTTAAGAAATGGCTGGCCCAAGTCGAGATGAATCATGCCAGAAGCTTAAGCGCTTGAAGTCTGACAATGGGGGCGAATATTGTGATGACAAATTTTAATAGTTCTGCACAAGTCAGGGAATTCGAAGAAGTGAAGATGGTTCTAGAAAACCCCTATTAAAATGGAGAATCAAGCGCATGAACATGACTATTCTAGAGCGTGCCCGGAGCATGCAGATACACGCTGGTTTGGCCAAGCAGTTCTGGGCAGATGCAGCCAACACAGTAGTATATCTGATCAATAGAGGACCCTCGGTGCATCTGAACAGTGGGATTCCCGAGGAGACATCCCCCTATGGAATTTTTGGCCTGGTCCCCCACCCCTATCCTACTGGCAAAGAGGTAAACCTGAATCACCTGCATACATTTGATTGTATCCCTTATGTCCATATTGAGCTAAGTGATAAGAGCAAGTTGAACCCAAAGTGTAGGAGGTGCATCTTCATTTGAAACAAAATTGACGAGTATGGCTCTCGGTTCTGGAATTTCGAGAACCGCAAGATCTTTAGGTACAAGGATATGGTTTTCAACGAGTAGAATATGTACAAAGACTTGCAGTAGGAGAGAAGCACCTCGGAAGATGATCCCAGGATGGCACCTCAGAGCACTCTCGAGCAGCAATGTGCTGCAGACCTAGAGTTCATCGAACTTGAAGATGCTCCATTAGACAAGGCTCAGAATATTCTCGAAGGGCATGTGGAATCCCGAGCAGCGCCTCCGACCCCCAAGTTGAGCTGAGGTGCTCAACTAGGAAGAGAAAGGCTCTAGAAAGATATTCTTCTACCTTACACTATCTGTTATTGATTGGCAGTGGTGAACCTGAGTGTTATTAGGAGGCTTCACAGGTGGAAGCCAAGGCTGAGTGAGAGCTTGTTATGGATGATGAGATAGCATTTCTCATGGAGAATCAAACGTGAGTTTTGATTGAACTACCAGAGAGCAAGCGTATCTTGCATAACAAGTGGGTCTACCGGTTGAAGGAGGAAATGATGCATCAGAAGGTACAAGGCAATGCTAATTGTGAAAGGTTTAAACAACAGAAGGTATTAACTTCAACGAGATTTTCCTTTTTACTGTGAAACATACTACCATTAGATCTGTGCTCAATATTATGACAGCGAAGAATTTACATCTGGAACAGTTAGATATTAAGACCGCGTTCCTCCAGGGCAATTTTGGAGTAGGATATTTACATGTTGCAGCCACAAGGACATATCATGCTCGGGAAGGAACAGTTGGTTTGCAAGCTAAAAAGTCTTTATGGCTTGAAATATGCTCTGAGGCAGTGGTATCTGAAGTTTGACAGATTTATGGTGAGAGGCTGATCATTGCTGCTATTCCAAGTGGTTCGAGAATTCTTATATCATGCTACTGTTGTACGTAGATAATATGCTTGTTGTTGGGTCCAGCATGAGGAGATTGTGAATCTTAAGGCCAGATTGACAGAACAATTACCATCAATCTTAGACATGATGATGCATGAGTCCAAGCAACAATCACAGAATCTGACCGACTCACAACTTCATCACGATTGTCCCAACAACACTTCCTCTTTTCAAGTCCAATCACAAAATGATGCACCAATTGACTATGAAAAGATGCTTGAAGCCATGACTCAGGCTAGATTAGCTCGTGATCATGAAATAGATATGATGGTTCAATCTTTACGTTCTCACCGTTCGGCCATTTCTGATATCGCTGACCACTCTCTTAGAGCCGAAGAGTCACGTTGCTTTGGACAACAAGATTCTAATTCAGTACCATCATTTGAACTTGCCGAAACTCCAATTTTTGATAGTTTGGCAAGTTATTCATTTCCTGAAATAGAACTTGAGCATGAATATGATCCTGATCCCCAACTTGGTGATTCGATTTTACTTCCTGATTCAATAATGACTCCGGTGTCTCCACCTGATTTCAATCTTTTCCCTGAGTCAACATTGGATCCCGTGCCAATTCATCATGAAATTGAATCACCCATTTTTGATGATCATATTGAACTTGACCAATTTTATAATTTTGAAAGTCCCATGGATAAATTGGCAAGTTCTCATTTTTATGATATTGAACTCAATGAGATATGTGACCTAGATTCTCAAATCTACGATCAAGTTCAAATTCCCGAATCATTATTGACTCCTGTTTTGTTACCCGACTTAGGTAATCTTTTAGAGTCAGTTTTGATTCCCACACCTATCATTCCTGAACCTGAATCACCCATATTGAGTCACATTCCATTATGGGAAGATGATTGTGGACTTGAGTTTCAACTTATTGATTTGGACCCACTTCTTGAACCTAGCCTGACTCCTGAACCATTACTTGATTTAAGTTTTTTTTCCTGAGTCGGTATTCGTTCCCGTACTTATGACGTCCAAGTCAATCATTCCATCTTTCACACTCCATTTTGGGACAAGGCGGTTGATACAATTGACTCTGAAAATAATTATGAAATTTGGAAATTTGATGGGGTGGAATTGTTAAAAAATGATCAAACATACATTTTAGTGGGTTATACAAGAGAAATTTCTGGTGGATTCCTCCGAATACCACATTATCTTGATTGGGTAGCAACGCTTGGCCCAATT
Source organism: Agave tequilana (assembly GCA_038442645.1). Lineage (NCBI taxonomy): Eukaryota > Viridiplantae > Streptophyta > Magnoliopsida > Asparagales > Asparagaceae > Agave > Agave tequilana. The sequence continues at coordinate 61,055 of JAVJIF010017647.1, forward strand.
AGACCACCACCGGAACCACCACCTTGAGGTAACTTCTGCCTTCCCTTCTTCTTTTTCATGCATACATGCATACATTCATACATTGAGGACAATGCATGAGATAAGTGTGGGGGGAGGCTTTACTAACATACTAACATAGGTAGAAACTAACAAAAAAAAAAGGGACAATATTTTGACTTATCTTTTGAAAGAAATCTAAGTTAGTCTTAAGAATTAGGAAAATCATGATTAGGATTTCTAAAAACTTGGTCAAAATAAATAAATTGTTGAGTTTTTAGGTATAGGAGGAGAAATTGAATAAGTAGTTAGTCTTAATTTTTACCTTAATGAAATGTGCATACCTAATACATTTACATATCTAGGATTCCAAGACAAAGACTCTTGTGCCCTATAATAAATAATACAAAAAAATGATTCACTGATTAAGCTGGATACATGTGCCTCAAGAAGCATAAGTATTCACGCCTAAAGGTGATGTTATGAAATATAGCCCTTAGTTTTGTGGCCTAGTTCACTCGAATCCTTAAGTCCGCGGGGTGTTTTCTCACCCGGTGCCCTAAAGCCGACCGGTTTGGGAGCCACCGACTTTAAGTTCGCTACATGGGTGGATTAGAAAGTTTAAGGAAACTAAGAAAAATTACTTTTATATGTACTAACACATCTAATAGTCAATTAGTTAGGTATGAGGGCCTCAAGAAGCCTTCATGCTTACACGAAAGAAAATTAGATGAGTTATACATATTAAAAAAAATAATAATAAATAAATAAATAATAATAATAATAATAAAGAGGCATGAGAGTCCAAGTTAAGGAATTTATAGTAAAAATTCATAAGGATGCATATGATTTTTGGTAACGAAAAAGACTATATAAAATTTCAATTTTGATCCTTACTTAAAATGGATAACAATTTACTATATAAAGGCTAAGTTTAAGAATGAATAAAAATGAGGATCCTAAAAACTTATATATTACTTAGTCTCTTCAAACGTATTTCAAATATTTTCCTTTTTATGGATTTTGTGGGTGTAATCCGCTGAAAACCCTCACGAGACAACACTCGTCCTCTAGGGTAACCTAGAGGTTTAACGGCTTATTGCACATGCTAAGTGCAACCGTGATTCCTACGAAAGTGAGTTAGCTAGTTTAGTTTTTCTTTTTCTGTTTAATTTTTACTCGAGGACGAGCAAAAAGATAAGTGTGGGGGTGTGATAGGTAGTAAAAAGTGCATATTTATCAATACATTTACTGTCACATTTTCATATTTATTTCTATAATTATGCACACTTACTAATATTTTATTATTTATTGTGTGCAGGCCTTGAGTAATAAAAAATAAAGAATAAAGCCCAAAAAAGAAGCCCAAAAGCCCATGTCCAAGCCCAAGTGAAAAGTTGCAATTATCAAATGTCAAAGTTGCAATTACAAAGTGCAAAAGTTGCAAATATTAAAAGAAGAGTAAAGGGATGGACTCTTACTAAATCCTAAATGCTTGCAGGATGAGGATAAATAGAGTGCAAGGATGAAATTCGTTTTGGAAGAGATTTGGATCTAGGGTAACTTGCTTCCCAAGTTATCCCGAAAATTCAAAATAAAGAGTCGAGATACAACTTCCAGAAGGATAAACCCAGATGGACGGACCAGAGGAGGCCACGCGCGAAAGCGCGTGGCCAGGGAGCCAGCTAAGGCCGCGGAAACGCGGCCCAAGCCGCGTTTCCGCGGCAGTTTGGATGAGCCCGGGTAACAGTTTTCTTTGAGGAGTCATATTGGGACTCTACCTCCTTATGCACCTATAAATACCCCTGCAGAGTAACAGAGAAGGGGGCCCAGCGAACTACAGAGCTAAATCTAGGGTTTTTAGGCTAGTTGTAGTTTAGGTTTTTATTTTCCTTTTTGTAATTTTTATTTTTTCTTTATGTAACTGAGAGTAGAGGATGCTTTCATGGAGGAAGGAGATCATGCTTGTACTGAGGTGACATCGGTGTAAGTCAAACTTTTCTTCTATTGTTAATAAAATCTACTCAAGATGTCTTGCAAACCATGAGATCTGATTGCTTCGAGACTGCTTAGCCAAAGAAGTGCCCTTGATGGCCTATGGTGATGAACAGATCCTATATCCCATGCTTGAATGCCTTCAAAGACAAGGTAAGTCTTTGCAACAGATCAAAGGTAAACAGGGCAGAAGAGCTAGGTATGTGTTTTTTAGTTTATAATTTTCTTTTCTTTCTTTAGTTTAGATAACCAACTCCACATCTTTCCAATTTCTTTCACACTTCTCATTGTAAATACCATTGTAAATAACAAAATAAATAAAAAAGAGATAACTTGCTAAACAAGCTTCCATCGCTAGTCCCTCCCTGAGGATCACGACCCGCATAGCCATTGCTACAGCGGATAGAATTGAGCACCTTGCACATCTTTATTTCTAAATCTAAAATTCTATATTTTGTGTGCAGGGAAAATCTCAATCAAAATTTTGACAAGGCTCAGAATATTCTCGAAGGGCATGTGGATTCCCGAGCAGCGCCTCCGACCCCCAAGTTGAGCTGAGGTGCTCAACTAGGAAGAGAAAGGCTCTAGAAAGATATTCTTCTACCTTACACTATCTGTTATTGATTGGCAGTGGTGAACCTGAGTGTTATTAGGAGGCTTCACAGGTGGAAGCCAAGGCTGAGTGAGAGCTTGTTATGGATGATGAGATAGCATTTCTGATGGAGAATCAAACGTGAGTTTTGATTGAACTACCAGAGAGCAAGTGTATCTTGCATAACAAGTGGGTCTACCGGTTGAAGGAGGAAAATGATGCATCAGAAGGTACAAGGCAATGTTAATTGTGAAAGGGTTTAAACAACAAGAAGGTATTGACTTCAACGAGATTTTCCTTTTTACTGTGAAACATACTACCATTAGATCTGTGCTCAATATTATGACAGCGAAGAATTTACATCTGGAACAGTTAGATATTAAGACCGCGTTCCTCCAGGGCAATTTTGGAGTAGGATATTTACATGTTGCAGCCACAAGGACATATCATGCTCGGGAAGGAACAGTTGGTTTGCAAGCTAAAAAGTCTTTATGGCTTGAAATATGCTCTGAGGCAGTGGTATCTGAAGTTTGACAGATTTATGGTGAGAGGCTGATCATTGCTGCTATTCAAGTGGTTCGAGAATTCTTATATCATGCTACTGTTGTACGTAGATAATATGGTTGTTGTTGGGTCCAGCATGAAGGAGATTGTGAATCTTAAGGCCAGATTGACAGAAGAATTCTCAATGAAGGACTTGAATCCTGTAAAGAAATTTTTTGAAATGAGGATCAACAGAGAGAAACGAGACTGTTGAAAGTGCCACAGACTGAGTACATAAAGAAGGTGATGAAGAAGTTTAACATGGCAGATGCTAAACTTGTGAATATTCCGCTCGGAGGTCACTTCAAGCTCTCAGAGGCACAGACTCCAACGACAGAAGATGAGAAGGCTTTCATGTCAGAGGTGCCATATGCATCAGCTCTAGGCAGTCTGATGTATGCTATGATCTGCATGAGACCAGACATTGCTCAAGAGTGGGAGTTGTCAGCAGATACATGAGCAACCTCAAGAAGAAGCATTGGAGAGTTGTAAGTAGATCCTAAGATATCTGAAGGGTAGTTAAGATATGGCATTATGTTATTGAGTCACGTACGTTTAGCTGTTGGGATACATTCTGACTTTGCAGGTGATGTAGACAGTTGGAGGAGTACCACTGGTTAAGTCTTCACTTTGGAAAGTGGAGCTGTGAACTGGGTGTTAAGTCTGCAGAAGATAGTCACTTATCGACGATAGAAGCTGAGTATGTTGCAGCGACAGAAGCTTGTAAGGAGCTGATATGCCTAAATTTTTTTTTGAAGGAGCTCATAGAAAAGCAGGAGAATCCGTCACTGCACAGTGACAGCCAAAGAGCTATTGACCTTGCAAACAATCTGATATGTCATGACAGAACAAATCACATTGATGTGCGGTACCATTTCATCCGCGAGATGTTGAAGGATGGTGTGCTCTTATTGTCACACGAGTCAGAACCAGCATACATGTTGACCAAGGTGGTCAGGTGGAAAAGATGAAAAGTTGTTCAGCTTCTTTGGGTCTTTAAGACTAAGGATCCGGGTTTGAGTCGCTCGGAGTCATTATGTCGGGAACAAGAGGAGAACGAAAGGAAGATGAGATGCTACTGCTGCGTCAACTTAGTCTCCAAATGGGAGATTGTTGGACTTATGAAGCCTGATTGCCGACCTTGACAGAGGACAACCCTTAGAGAAGTATTACACTGGAAGAACTGCGAGACTCAGTTGCAGTGAGAGTTAGGAGAACAAAAAGTCCATTCTTGGTGACTCAGAGGCGAGGCCTCAGGAACAGTCTCCTGAGGAATGGATCACCTTGTTAACTCCTCAAGTAAAGGCGTATTACAGGCGAGTGTGGGCGAGCTTGGAGTTACAGATGGTGGCATGTTCAAGTGCTCAGAGAATTACTCGAAATCTTGGGAGGAGCACTCTGAGTGCCAGAGCAGAGAAACATCCCCGAGGCACAGTGAGGCATAGGAATGCAGTCCAACTTGGAAGCTTCACGATATAGGAAACTCAAGCCACGTGTTAAAGACAGTTTAGGGTTGTCACAATATGTAACCCTAGTTTTCTCTATAAAAGGAGATGCACAGTGATTAGGGTTTAACAATGAAGCGGTTAGAGCTATTATAAAGAGCGGCTGTGAGGTTTTCTTCTCCTCCCTGTAATCTCTTGATAATAGTGGATTTGCGAGTGACTGTGGTTTTTTTCCTATTTGGATTTTTCACGCAAATTTTGTGTTTTGTGTGTTTTCTTTTGTGATAGATTTGCAATCTTGTGCATCATTTTTGATCTGATCTGTTCTTGTTTATTATCATCATGAAAGCCCTAACCCTAATAGAAGTCGGTGTTAGGGCTGTCTTCGTACTATGATTGCATTCAGTAGCAACCGTCATCAACTTCCTCTCGGGGGAGGTCTCCTCGAAAACTGCGCTGGCTTTCTTTGGTTTTCACCCCGACCTCTTCTAAGTGACTGCCGAAATGGTTCTAGCCACAACCAGATCTCCTCTTGGTTGGAGTGGGATATCGAACCATTTGGTGGTATGTAGATGGTAAGACTTTTATCATGTGAAGCCATAGTCTCCCAAGTATCGCACTGTTGGGGGACGGACTCCATGTCTACCACATAGAATTTTGTGATGACATTGTAGGGATTCGTGCGCACTCATTCTTGTCAAACCCATATATGTGAGATTGAGTTTGACAATTGATCAATGCTTGGGCGGCTTCGAGGGAGTCTCTTCCATTCTTCCGAGGGCTCCTCAGTATAGGATGTTTACAGAACCCCCTCTGTCAACCAGGACCTTGGACACTCGGCAGTTGCTGATGAGCATTGTGACAATTAGGACATCATTGTGCGAGAAATGCACCGTTGATGCATCAGAGTCAGAGAATGAAACTGGCTTACTTAGGGCTAGTGGTGGCTCAGTTAACACCATGGGGTAGATGGCCTTTTGAGCCTCGCCACCAAGAGCTGGTGCCTTCGATCGGAGAAGCGTCAAAGATGGCATCGACCTCCCAATACTGGATGACTTGGCTTTCTAGCTGAGAAGCTTCAGGGGAGACCTTCTTCACCTTGACTTTCGATGGCTGCTTGGGATTAAGGAGGAACTCTCGGAGATATCCTTTATCCACTAGCTCTTGAAGTTGTCTCTGGAGGGAACAACAGTCCACGATGCGGTATCCCATACCGTCACGGAAGGCGCAATACTCCCTGGCTCTTGGACCATTTGGGTTAGGTGCTGGTAGTCTCGGATGCATAATGAAGTGTTGGCCTTTGATGGGTATACCTGGTCCACATGGATTTTAATTAAAGTAGGATCTACTTTGTCCCCATGAGTTTTGGCGAGGTTTTGAGCCGACTTGTTGATAGCTCTGATTGCCCAACCAGGAGTTTTTTTTGGAAGGACGGGTTGTACCTTTTGTTCCTCCGATTCGCGCCCATGCTTGGGGAAGCGGTTGGCAGAAACTTGGGTGACATCCTCAATTTGGATATACTTCTGTGCGTGGGTGAGGATGTCCCTCATCTTGATGACTTCATACTTCACCAAGTGCTTGTAAAATGAGTGGGTAACTTGCAGCCCACTTATGAACGCGACGATAGTCATGTCATCATTGCAGTTGTATACCAGATCCATTTGACTCTAGAAGTACTGATGTATTTCTTGAGTTTCTTTGGATTTCATCTTGACGGTAAGAAGGTGATCATTGTTCCTTCTCAGCTCCCATCGGGAATATATTGGTGGTAGAAATCCCGCCTTCTTTAAAATTTCAGAGAGATTGACTTGAAAGTGAATAGAACCAGTCGTAGGCACACCTTTGAGTTTGGACGGGAACACACGACTTAGAGCGAATTGTTGTGGGAATAGACCGCTATATTATCTTGGTATTGGCGGAGATGTTGGATGGGGTCGGTCGCTCTCGAGTAGTGTTCGAAACTTGGCATCATGAACTTCTTAGGGAAGCGATGAGAGGTGATTACCTTGGAGAGGGGCGAGTTGAGGATGGTTAAACCATAGGGTTTTGTATCTTTCTGGAGCAGCTGATCGGCTCTTTCAATCTGCTTCCTGATGATTTTCTCTATGTCCTTCACTTAGGGATCTTTAGAGACCTGCGAATCTGAGTTCTCAAAATTCTGGCTATAACTCGGGGAGAGTGACTATCATGTTTTCGATTGCTCTTGATGCGAGCAATTTCCACTGATGAGGATGGAGACAGGGAGGTCGAGAACCTTTCCCCTTGGGATGCTTAGAAGGTTGCGACTTTCGGAGGATCCCGATCTAAGTATGGAGCTGATTTTGAACGCGAGCGGTCGCGTCTCTCCCTAGGGCAGCCTGCTCATGTTCACGAGTCGTCTCTGCTTGCTGCTCTTCTAATTTTTTTGGAGGCTGGCAATCATCTGGAGAAGTTGACCTTCAGTGGGGTGTTGTACTTCAAGTTGATTTACCCCTACCTGGGCATGATAGCTAGAGGAGAGAGTTCTCTTTCGATTTCTTTGACATGAACATTTGAGAGGATAAGTGTTAACGACTCCAGTGCCTCCAGGCCACCGATTTGCCTTTGGAGGTTGCTACAGCTGTGGCTCTGGATGTGCTCTTCTTGGAAGGGGTCATCTCTGATATCGATGAGGTTTTTTGAGGAAGGTTGAACGGGAAGAGATCTTGAGCGTAGGGACTCGAATCTTAATGGAAGCACTAAAATATAGGGATAAATTTCTCGTGAGAATTTATCTACACTCAATTTGTGATGGAATTTTGAAGATAAAGAATAGAACAATGCAAACGCTAGAGAATTTACGTGAAAAATCCCGCAGGGGGAAAACCAGAGTGCCAAAAGAGAGGTGTAAAAAGATTACAGTGGGACTCCAAACTCCGTTACAGACTTTTCCTCCAGGACGCAATCCCCTGTGCAGAAGGAAGGGATCAAATTTTATAGTTGAAGGGTAGTAGGCTGCGTCACGGCTTCTGAGATTTCTGCCTCCGAATCTGTCTATAATCATAGCTGTGCGTAATGTCCCAGCTGTATTTGTTGCACGTGATGCGCGATAATCAGTGGCATCTTAACCAGTGAGAATTTAGATCCTGATCCACCTTTACATCCTTACGTGCTTATTAGTTATAACCGAGCGAACTGCCAAGTGGATGGCCAGGATCCTCAGTCTGAGAGGTGATCTGGTGAACCAGTGAACTACTATCGTTTGCCAGGTGTTACATTTTTGACCATTATAATATGTATGTGTTTATATCTGTATATGCATTCACTATATATGTGAATATATATGTGTGTATATATGTATACACATAGACTTATATAAATATAGAAATATAGACATGTTTATGTGTTTTAATTTTTTTGGGTATGTAATATAATATGTGCGTATGGTTAGAATTATGTCAAGATACAATGTATCACATGTTTATATGTGAGTGGTTAGATATAATGTATCACATGTTTATATTTACCATAAATAAGAATCAAAGAGGAAAGAGCCTATCAAGCTTTTTCATACCCTCTCTATATTCTTCTAACATAGTATCAGAGTACAAGCCCCAACCCTAGCTATCATTTTTTATTTCCTCTTTTCTCTCCTTCATTGCCGCCACCACATCTCCCATTCGCAACCACCATCGGCCTCATCTGACACCACTGGCGGCTTCAGTGCCTCAGCCCATTACCACCGCTGTTCCCTGCAGCCTTCAACAACGCCGTTCCCAAAATGGGTACTATCAGGTCGGGTGAATTAGAGAATAGACAGACGCCTGTTGGCATTCCAGCCTTCCTTCTCCTTTCAGGGCCTATCCGAAAGAGAATCCAGTACCTCTTGGTCGTGAATATTTGAATAGGACGAACCGCCTCCATGGATATCTTTGCTTCGGAACAAAACAATTAGAATTAGGCTCGGTCAACCGGAATATGTATTATCCATATGGGAGATCTTCCAATTGAGAAGATTCATCGACCTGAGACGAAGAGAAAGGTCTATCTATTTTCTTTAGTTATTCAGTTAAACCAATGATTCGTTATTGGAGCAGATAGCAACAACCATTTCATCGGACATGCGTATTTTGGATTTTCTGACGAATTTTCATGGTTTCATTAATGGAAATTGTTTGATGTAGTGAGTAATAGGCTCTTGTTGTTCACTGTTCAAGAATTCTTGTTTAGGCAGTTCATATCATCCATACATAGTGTTTTGCTCTAAGATTTCAATTCTTCTATGCTTCAGCAGTAGCATATTGTTCCATGGAGCTAAGGTCCCACCGGATTTTTGCTGAGGTTCAATACACTTTTGATTTTTCTTTCCTTCCTATCCTAAAGAACTGAAAGGGGGGGCGAAGTTTTAGTCACGTCGCGTAGAATTGTATCTCAAATTTTCTTCATTTTTTCGCATATCAATAACTAGAATGAAAAAAGGGAATAACAAAGCATCTGGGAATAAACAATTAATTTCTATCAATCCAATCACCGTTCACGTTTTTTCTTTTTTTTATTAAGGAATAGATCTCTTTACTTGTACGACTTAGATGTCTCGTATTTCTAGAAAAAGTAATTCGATTGATGGGATTTGGTATGATACTTATGAGATCGATGGGATTGATTCAAATATTTCTTCTTAGAACGTATTGATTTGACCCCATATGCGGGACCACCACGCAATAGCATGTTGCCACCAGAAGCAGAACCCCGTATTTCTTCCAGAGAATCTCTTAATTGTTCCAGAGCAACTAGAAAGAGATTCTTTAACCAGAAAGAATTCAGTTTAGATGTAGGATACCTATCTAGAAGTTTTCGCAACTCTATCATGTATGATGGAATCATCAAAGATTTGCGCTTTTCTAACTCTGTCTGTGACTCACTAGAGGCTCGGGAAACAAAGAGAAGATGAATACGAATGAGATATCCAGCAACAAGAAGAAGGAAAAGGATTGAATAGAAGAACTCCCGAGTATTTCTTGATCTCAGATGTGCCCATATCAATGGAACGAGTGACTCATTATTTCGAGGAATCATTTCTTCGGACAGAAGAAGATTCTGTAAACACTTATTCGAAATCTCACTTATCAGAGTCCATTGTGGAAGAATCTTCTGAGGAATTGGCCATGATATATCTGATCCATACATAATATCATGAAAAATGGATACAAATTTTTGACTGCTACTTAGTATCGGCAATGGGTTGCAGCCTTCAACGTCACCGTCGCTTTCTGTTGCCTCATCCGCTACCTTTGCTGCTTCTTGAAGGTCCTGTTGATCTCACCGACCCCTATAGCCATCATTACCACCTCCTGAGGCCTCGATAATCTATTTTAGGGGTTCTAAATGGCTATATCTAAACAACATTGACCAGATCTGGTTCACTTCATGCTAAAAATTAGATATTTTTGGATTTAATCTGGCTTTTTATACTGTAAAAACTACTTATGTGATATTGATCTGTCTGTCTATGCATCCTTTTGGTAATTAAATCAGGTATAATCTGATTTATTGATTGCTTTCTGACTGCTAATTGGTTGTTTCTGGTGTTCTCCTTGACTGACTGTGATAGTATATGAGTTCCTCATGCACTCTTATTTCTTTATCGGTTATCGAGACATGTGCACCATTTATTGAGCAATTTGCTATTGCTGCTGGGTAATACTGCTCCAAGTCCATCAGCTACTTCTTCTGGTCTTTCTGGTGCCTTTATTGTAGTGTTATCATAGGTTGAGTATGACAGGCTATGTCAGCTCGAGCTCTCTCAGAATAGTCATTCATCAACCCATGCATCCTCTTCAGGATGGATGCTTACTCACATTGAATATTAGATTCAGGAGTCTCATCTCACATAACATGTATTAATGACAAATTTATCTTTTTACATCTTTTTAATAAATTTTCTTCTGTTAATCTTGCTGATAGTACATAGTCTCTTCCACTTGGCAATGGGGTAGTTCAGGTCACTCCATCTTTGAATCTATCAAATGTTTTATATGTTTCAAAATTTTCTGTTAGTTTCTTATCCATTAGCCAGTTTATCAAAAAAAATAACTGCAATGTAATCTTTTTTTCCTTTTACTATGTCTTACAAGACCAGCCAATTGGGAAGAAGATTGGTTCGGGTTGTGAGAGAGAAGGTGTGTACTATTTATATGATAGTATACTGGCTTGGGGTTGCGGGTTAGTCTGGTTCTACTCTACTGTGGCATTGACATCTGGTCATCCGTCATTGCAAAAGCCTCGATGACTAGTTCCTGTTGAGTTTTTTTTATCTCTACCTTAGGCTGTGCATCTTGTGCATTGAGAAAACATTATCATGCCTATTTTCATAATTGAGTCAATAACAGCAGTAGTTCTGCATTTGAGTTAGTTCATTCTGATGTCTGGGGTGCTTGTCGTGCACCCTCCATTCAAGGATTTAGGTATTTCATTATTTTTGTTGATGATTTCTCTTCCATGACCTGACTTTATTTGTTAAAAGAAAGCTCTGAAGTTTTTGGTGTTATCGAACTCTTATTTAATGAAATTAAAAACCAATTTTTTACATTTAGTTGTGTGCTTCGTACTGGTAATGCTTTGAAATTTATTAAAAAAAGATGTGTCCTCTTTTTGTGCTAAGAATGGGATTTTTCATTAGACTTCATGGTCACACACTTCCCAATAAAATGGGGTTGCTGGAAGAAAACAGAAGACATTTTAGATGTTGCTGGAACCTTGTTGAATGTTCCAAAGTACTTGTGGTCTGATGTTGTTCTGGGAGCTTATCATCTTATTAATAGAGGATGGCTTCATCAGTTCTTCAAGGTAAAGTTCCGTTCTCCTATTTTTATCCTAGTAAAGTGTCTTCTCCATTGTTCCCTGAGTCTCTGGGTGTAAGTATTTTGTTCAAAATTTGTCTCTTAGTTTAGATAAACTGTCTCCTAGGTTTATTAAATGCATTTTTGTTGGGTATTATAGGACTAAAAAAGAATATATGTGCTATAATTCATCTAGCAAGAAGTATTATGTGTCTGTTGATGTTACATTCTTTGAGTTTATTCTATACTTCTTTTTAGATAGTCCAAGTACTCTATCAGCACCTGTTCCTTCCCCACCATTGTTCCTCTATCATCACCAGACCCTATTCTGGATGCTATTACGCCAAAGTCACAATTAGAATGTACTGGGCAATATGCACCAAAACCACATCAGGCGTTCACTCGACGTCTTAAGGTTCCTGCCCATACATATGCCCTAAGACTCCTTTCCAATTGTAGGTTCGCCTCCTCAGTAGTCTTTGCCCTTCTAACCTTGATGTTCTTATTGCTCTTGTACTGATCATCCTTTTTATAATTTTATCTCTTATGACCGTCTTACCCCCATCATTTGCCTGTTTGCCCTTTGTCTTCTATAATATCTATACGCATGACTTATGAGGAGGCTTTATTGGTACCTGCCTGAAAGTAGGCTATGGATGAGGAGATGGAGGCACTAGTCTCGTAAAAGACATGGGAGTTGAATCCTGGTCTCAAAGATCCCATTGTTGTTGGTTGTCGCTGGGTGTATACCTTGAAGTATCATCTTAATAGCTCATTGGATAGGCATAAGGCCATACTGGTTGTCAATGTCATACTCGAACCTATGGCGTTGGATTATTTTGAGACCTTCTCTCCTGGTCCTCGGTTGAACTCCATGAGAGAATTCTTTTCTTTATTGCTGTCAAGATGACGTGGCCTCTGTCCAGGTGGATGTTAACAAGCTTTCCTCTACGGTTATGTGAAAGAGGTGGTTTATATGGAGCAACCTCTTGGGTATGTTACTCAGGGGGAGAATACTATATGTGGGTTAAGGAATGCAATCTATGGTCTCAAACAAAGTTCAAGAGCATGGTTTGAGAAGTTCAGCATGGTCATTGCTAGTATTGGTTTGTCATTGCCATTCATATCTCTCAGTTTATGTTCATTGTACTAAGTCTGGCTTGATGATCCTGGCAGTGTATGTTGATATCTTACTGACAGGAAGTGATACCACTGGCTTGGGAGAAAGTCATTTTGTGACTAAGGATATGAGAAAGCCTAGATACTTCCTTGGGATTGAAGTTTCATATAAAAAATGGTCTACTTCGATCCCAAAGGAAGTATGCACTGGATCTACTGAGGAAACTGATCTTCTAGTACTCCAATAGAAGCCAATAATAACCTATGGTGTGATGGAAGTCATTTCTTGATGACCCAAGAATGATTGAAAAGCTAATCTGCCTTACCATTACTAGGCCTGATATAATCTTTGCAGTTAGAGTACTGAGTAGGTCATGCATAAGCTTAGAGAGGTTCATTGGACAACTACTTTGAGGATTCTTTCTTATCTCAAAAGCTCCCTGAAAGAAGTCTTATTATATAAGAAGTATGGACATGCACACATTTCTAGTTATTCTGACTTAGGATATGCATGTGACAAGAGAAACGTGAAGTCAACTAATGGCTATTGCACCTTTATTGGAGAAAATCTTGTGACATGGAGGAGCAAGAAATAAGATGTGGTATCTCAATCTAGTACAAAAGCTGAAGTCAGAGTTATGGCTCATATTGCATGTTAGATGATGTGGTTAAAAAACTTGATGATAGAACTTGGTTTTAGACAGGCAGGACCTATGCCTATGTATTGCGATAATCAGTCTGCTATTTGTATTGCTCAAAATCTTGTGTTCCATGAGAGAATTAAGCACATTGAGGTTGTGATGGGGACATCTAGTAGGATTTATTTGATTTAGTTGTTAGCTTGTCTTATCTTATTGTAATTTGTCTTACTTGTTATTATTGTTGGTTGGTATTATCCCACATCGGTTGTGGTGGGAGTTATTTTTTTGTAGGCCTATATAAGGCTGAGATTACCATTGTTTTCTCTAGTTAATGATTGATAGTGAAAATTGCTGTTTGAGCATTTTGAGTAGCCTGTGTGCTTCGGGTGAGAAACCCTAGGGAGAGATTCTCAAACCATATCTTTGGGTGAGAAACCCTAGGTTGAGATTTCCTAGAATTCGTCCCCCATCATTTTGGTATCAGAGCTTAAATTCCTGATTTCTTTCCAAACATAACACAACAAAATTTTCCCCACCAAGTATTAAACAAAACCCTACTTTTTTCTCTCCTCCTTTCCCCAATCAGCGCCGTCGCCATCAAAAAAAAAAAAAAACGAAAAGAAAGGGATCTCTCTTTTTCCCTTTCACTGCTACTCAGCCCTACAAAAAACACAAAATTCTCCTCAAAATAAACAAACCAAAACCCATCAATTTTTTTTTCTCCCTGTTCCTCAAGCCCCGCCACCTCCGTCGTCAACCTCACCCTTGTCGGCTCCACCACCTCGTCGTTCTCTCACCTTCGTCACCGGAGTTCCCCGCCCTTCTTCCGACCTCTGCCACCTCGTCAACGATATCGCTGCCCCCTCCGCGACCTCTGCAACACGCCGAAGAGCCTTCAGATCCACCGCCGACAGCATCGCCAACCTCCTCCAATCTCTTCATCGCCGGATCTAATCAACAGTGCCTCCGTTGAGATCCCCACCGCCTCGGAAACCTCCACCGCAGCGAGATCTCTTCCACCTCTCCAAATCGTCGTCAAGCATCTTCAATTTCGTCGCCATCGCGATCCAACTGTCGGCAAGATCTTCTCTTCCACTCCTTTGACTACAGCAGCGATAAACACCATCGACAATCAAGAGCAAGCGGTTGTCGAGATCCGCACCTCCGACATCGGCAGCACCAACCACAATTTGATCTTATTCAGCGAGTTCCTCTCCAAGACCTGATCTCAAACCTCTCACGCGTTCTGTCGTGCATCTCACTAGCTCATCTGCGACCTCGAGTTCCAAAGCTTGCAATTCCAAACTGCGAACCCTGCAATTGCAATGAAGATCTCTATGGTTTTCTCTCAGCAGATCTGGAGTGGTTCACTGTAAAGAGCGTGAACATCTACAACCTGAATTTTGTCCCTATTTCTGAACATATGCAGGGGCCATATCACTTGTGATTTGAGGCTCACACGTACAACGGCAACATTAGTCCTGAAGCGATCTCAAGCATGACCAGGGTCTACTGGGACTGTCTTTTCGATTATTCAGACGCTCACAACCATCGTCCACTCGCCCGCCATCGACTCCGATCGGGCGCTGCTACCGATCTCACCACGAGATCCACGCCTCCTCCGACGTTGACCAGATCCAGCGACGACATCTCGACTCCGTCGATCAAAGCCAAACAACGGATCACCCTCTAGATCGATCATTCGAAGTTTCAAAACGCCGACGAGATCGCCACATCCCTCCGGCGAACCCAATTGATCACCTGGGGTTTCCATCGACGCCCTCACTCCTTCCCTCTCCTGTCGAGCTCTCCCCCACTCCATTGCCGACGAAGTCACCGTCCACTTCCAACAAGGCCACCGCCGACTCCTTCCCTGTCGACAAGATCCGCATCTCTCTCCAACGACCAGATCTGAGCGTACTCTAGTCACGTTGTCAAGATCTGAGCGTCGAGCTCCGGCGTCCTCATCCCGATCTCGCCCTCGTCGTCAGATCACCATCCGTCCTGCGAGCTCAGTCCTCCTTGCAACGACGACCACGCCAATCGACAACCACACCATCCCTTGTTGGCGTCGACAGCAGGATTCGAACCTGCGCTGGCAAAGCCCAACAGATTTCGAGTTGATCAGAATCTTGCTCCTTCCTTGTTGTCGACACCTCACCGATTGCCTCTTGCGCCACCGTTGACACCCTGGTCAACCTTAGAGAGAAAGGAGCAACAGTGGGCCCTGATTTGGGGAGAGGTTTGAAGTTTTGATTTGGAGTTTGATTTGCGATTAATTTCTTCTGGTTGGCGTCCTGCATCTCCTTTTCTTTTCCCTGCATCCAAGCGGCATCCAAGCGACGGCCGAGGCCCCGTCATCGAGGTTATCAGATCTCCTCCGCCTCTCCAAAGCTTCGTCGAATGTCTCAATTTCGTCTTCATCTTGAGCCCGTCGCCATCTCTTCTTGGCGTTTCCAGATCGCCGCCGCCAATATTCTTCACCACTGAATCATCACCAGGATCCACTTCATCAACCTCATCTTCAACAGAGCTTCGAGAAGGTTTGGTGGAAACAAAATTTTTATCTTTTTAAGTGGAAACAGAGCTCATCAAGGATAGCAACAGGAAGCATTTATTTGAGTGCAAATTGGAATTCTGATTTGGGTGCAAGATGAAGCTGTGAATTGGGATTTTGATACAGATCTGAGTTTGAAATTCTGATTTTGGTCAATTGCGAGTGATTCGAGTTGGTGATTCAAATCCGATTCCAACTGATCCGTAGGCTACAGTGCTGATCTAGTAGCACCATTGAGTTGCAGAGTTCCGCATCGAGTTGGTGAACAGTAACCCTCCAGTTCCTGTAAATCCCCCCACACAAAAAAACCCAAGCTCGCCCGTTCGGAGTCCGTTTTAAGCTCTATTTGAAGCATTGGGTTCGTGACAGAACCCCGGAACTACTAGATAGATTGTCGCAGCGTTCAAGCAGCAAAGACGACCTCCACAATCCCTATTTGGTACTGCTATAAGTCCTGCAACAGTCCGATTTGGGTCCAGTTCGAGCCTTTGAGATTCTTGGGTAATTTTTGAGCTTATGCACTGAAATTTTCCTTATGGGATTTTATTTTTATGGCCAATATATTCATACTAATGGTGATCCAAAGGAAGTTGAATGGAAAATGTATGCGGCTGTCCCGACTTTTCGTGGTTTTTATGACCGTTACGGTTATGAAGACTGGGAGAGCAATCTTGAAACTTTCTTCAATTATTTTTCTCTGACATCTGAGCAAAAGTGTCTATATGCCCGAATGAAGTTGGTGGGAGAGCCATATTATTGGGTAGAGAACAATCATAAGTTATGTCGATATTGGTTTCTCTTGCAAGACTTTCTTCGCGCTCGTTATGCTCCACCTATTTCTTCATCTGAGTCAGACTATAAAGAGCCCAATGTTAAGCAAGAGCCTGAGAGCCGGTCAATCACAGATCTCTGCACTAAGATTCGGGTGGGCCCTAGAAAAATTTGCAGCAAGTCAGGCTGCAAAGAGGGACACAGATCCAGAGCCTTCAGCCCTTGTCGAGCCTGACGTTCTCGAGGAGCCAGGGTCAGAAGTTGTTGCTGAGTTGGAGCACGAGCCAGAACAAGATAATGCAGCTAAGATAGGGCCAGAGCCAGTAGTTGTTGATGAACCCGAACCAGAGCTAAAGATAGAAGAGCCTTTTCCTCTTGTAAAGAATTCAGTAGATCTATTAGCGGAGCTTGCCATGGAGCTAATAACATCCACACCAACTATGAGGGTGTCAGTGTCCCAAAGATCACTTGACTTGTACGATCCTTTGCAGATCTTCTTACAGGAGACAGAGTCACAGGAGGTCAGACTATTCATGGTGCGAAGTACAGTTGATTCAGTTCTCATCCTGGAGGATGCGTCTCTTTCTGTTACCTGTGCATTGCTTGAGTTGTCATCCTGTATAACAGATCTGTCACAGAAGCCAGTCCCACCCACACCGCCTTGCTTCAGCCTTGATGCATATATGTTGGGTCCACGGCCACCACCATGGCCCGATTGAGAGTTGAGATCTGCATTCGACAGGGTCGAGTTTTTCCCAACCCCGGGGGAATGATGGGGACATCTAGTAGGATTTATTTGATTTAGTTGTTAGCTTGTCTTATCTTATTGTAGTTTGTTTTAGTTGTTATTATTGTTGGTTGGTATTATCCCACATCGGTTGTGGTGGGAGTTATTTTTTTGTAGGCCTATATAAGGCTGAGATTACCATTGTTTTCTCCAGTTAATGATTGATAATGAAAATTGCTGTTTGAGCATTTTGAGTAGCCTGTGTGCTTCGGGTGAGAAACCCTAGGGAGAGATTCCCAAACCCTATCTTTGGGTGAGAAACCCTAGGTTGAGATTTCCTAGAATTCGTCCCCCATCAGGTTGACTGTCACCTCTTCAGGGATGCTTGGACTAAGAAGATTGTTTCTCTCCCGTTCACAGAGTTTTTAAAATAATTGGCGGATATTCTTACTAAGGTAGCTTCAGCGAAAGTATTTTCTATCTTATATGACAAGCTGGGCATGATAGATAAGATATCTATGCTCCAGTTTGAAGGGGGTGTTAGAATTATATCTAGATACAATGTATAACATGTTTATATATGAGTGTCTAGATATAGTGTATCACCTATTTATATCTACTATAAATAAGAATCAAAGAGGAGAGAGCCTATCAAGCTTTCTCATATTCCCTTTATATCTTTTAACATATTAAAATCCCTGTCACTACATCAAAACTCCGCAGTTGAGGTATGAGTTGAGGTTATTATATTTTAACAAGCCTCACAGGTTGAGCGCCCTTTTATGGTTGAAACCTGAGTTTTTACGCTAGCAATATTTTTATATTTCTAAATCTGCTTTTAAATGCGTGCTGGTGGGATTTGAACCTGGGTTGCTCTAATACCATATTAAAATTCATGTCACTACACCAAAACTCTGAGTTGAGGTAATTATATTTTAATATGTATGTATACACACATACATAGATATTTATGTATATATGTATAAGTATGCATGTTGTAATATGTGTGTATAGAAACTAATATTGTCATTAATGTGCGAAGCTTAGCTGTGCATATTCACTTAGAAATCAGAATTAATACATTGGCACCTCTTTCTCTCCATTTCTTTTCATCTCTTACAATCGGCCTTTCTCTCTCTTCTCTCAACCCTTATGCTGGGCCAATCATGTCATCTCCTTTTTGTGCTCTTCTATCTTCCTTGTCAACGTGCCTCGTCAATGTGCCTCACTCCCCTCTTCTCTCCGCATCCGGAGAACATAGGAACAGTAATAGCAATTACTTTGCTTTCCCTATAATTCTATAACTCATAGAGCTCCATCTCTCTATTAGAACAACTTTTCAAGCGTCTAACTCCACATCACTAAATATGTATCCCTTTACATATGATGCATGTTCTTAAGACGTCCTTCTACCTTTCTGAACCCTAATCCCAGATCCTTCAAGACTTGCATCTCTCCTTAACTGTAACTTTATATAAGATCTTCCAAACCCTTTTGTATCCACAACTGCTTCCAACGCTTTCTTCTACCAGTACTTCTAAATACCCCATCACAAGTCCCCAATATTGAGATGATGCTATTAACAACCAATGCATTCCCGTTCGCTTTTTTTTTTTTACTGCATAAGGTTGTCCTTTCATTTCCTCGTCATCAAGACTTTCCAGAGGGATCAAGGCCAAATATGATTTACATGTAGTCCTTCATGGAAAAGAGCTAGTACCTTTGGGTTATATAAATATATATATGTATATATGTGTGTGTGTGTGTGTGTATATTCACATTTACATATGTGAATATATATATATATACATATATATGTATATACATACATATATATTGTATATATATATATATATATATATATATATGTATATGCGTCTGTGTGTGTACATATTTACTTATAATTATGTATGTTGTATGTATGTGTGTATCAGCATTAATAAATTTTGAACGTGCAAAGCTTACCTTTGCACTTTTACTAAGAAATTAGAATTAATATGTTCGTGCCTCTCTCTCTCCATTTTTTCTTATCTCTCACAATAGGTCTCTCTCTCTCTTTTCTCTCATCCCCTCTTTTGCTTCGGTTCAATCGTGTCATCTCTTCTCTGCTCTCTTATTTCTCTTCCTCTTCAATATGCCCCACTTATCTCCTCTCCTCTCTGCCTCCCAAGAACTAAATAAGGGAATAATATTAGCGATTGTTGTGTTTCCCTCTAATTCTATAAAACTCATAGAGTTCCATCTCTCTCTTAGAAATTTTCAAGTGCCAAACTTCTACATCACTAAATACATGTCCCTTCATATAGGATGCGCGTTCTCAAGGTCGCCTTCGACCTCATAAAACCCTCCTGATCCTTCCAGACTTGCATCCTGGCCTCCTCTACTATGACCTCATATAAGATACGCAAACCCTTTTGTATCCACCAGCTGCTTTCATCGTTTTCTTCCACCACTACTTCTAGAAACCCCCACAAGTTCCCCTACACTGAGATGATGCTGTTGGACAAAAATACATGTACATCTGCCTTTTTCTTTAGAAAAATTAATAAAATCTATGGAAATGTACTTTAACTTTTTCCTCTCATGGCATGGAGCTAGTGTACCTGTGGGTTATTTAGTTCCCGACACCATTGATAAGGATTTCAAGAGAAATCAGTTTTTAATCTAGTGTTCGAGCAACAAGGAGAGGTCATCTATGTTGTTTGTTATCTTTGGCAACGAGTACATCTTTGTGACCAATAAAGCCGTAGGCTCAAATGCGAACATCAACGAAGGGTATTTTTTTTGTCGAGCAACTTTTCTAATCATGTACTTTCTATTTTTGAATATAATTTTGCTAGTTCACGGGACTTTGAGACAATCCAAACTTGTTCATTGTCCTCTTTGCATCTCAAGAACTCTATTTTTCGCTAATTCTATAAAACTCATGAAGCTCAATTTTCCCTTATAAGAACTTTACAAGCGCCTAACTTTCAAAAACAAGCCCTTTTGTATCCACCAGCTGCTTCCATCGCTTTCTTCTACCACTACTTCTAGATACCCCACCACAATTCCCCTACACTGAGATGATGCTGTTGGACAATAAATGCATGTACATCCCTCTTTTTTTTAGAAAAATTTAATAAAATCTGTGGAAATGTACTTTATTCTCACGGCATGGAGCTAGTACCTGTGGGTTATTTAGTTCCTGACACCATTGATAAGGATTTCAAGAGAAGTCAATTTTTGATCTAGTGTTCGAGAAACAAGGAAAGATTATCTATGTTGTTTGTTATCTTTGGCAACGAGTATATCTCTGGAATCAACAATGCCGTGGGCTCAAAATGCGAACGTCAACGAAGGGTGATCAGTTTTTTTTCGAGCAACTTTCTAATGTTGTACTTTCTAATTTTGAATATAATTTTGCTAGCGCACGGGACTTTGCGACAATTCAAACTGTTCACCGTCCTTTTCACCTCTCAAGAACTCTGTTTTTTGCTAATTCTATAAAACTCATGAAGCTCAATTTTCCGTTATAACAACTTTTCAAGCACTTAACTTTCACTTCACTATATACATGTCCCTTGGCACATGATGCCCGTTCTCATGACCAACCGCCTTCGACCTCTTTAACCCTTCTCCCAGATCCTTTAAGACTTGCATCCTGACCTCCTTCACTATGACTTTATATAAGATCTGCCAAACCATTTCGTATCCACCGATGGCTTCATCGCTTTCTTCTGCCACTACTTCTAGAAACCCCATCACAAGTTCTCCTAGACTAAGATGATGTTATTGGACAACCAGTGCACGCCACCTCCCTTTTCTTAGACCGCATGAGATTGGCCTTTCAACTTATTGGTTATTAAGACTTTCCACATGGATCAAGGCCAAATACATAGTTGACCTGTAGTTTGTCATGACAAGTAATTAGTAACTGTGGGTTATTGTTGAAGTTATGGAGCCTTATTGCCTCGCACTCGGAGAAGTATTACGCAAGAAGAACTTCGAGGCCTAATCACAGTGGGAGTTAAGAAGTCGAGAAGTCCATTCTGGATGACTCAGAGGCAGGACCTCGGGAAGAGTCTCCCGAAGACTGGACTATCTCGCTGACTCTCCGAGTAAAGGCATACTAGAGGCGAGTGTGGGCGAGCTTGGAGTTTCAGATGGAGGCATGTTCAAGTGTTTGGGGGTTTACTCCAAGTCTCAGAAAGAGCACTCCGAGCAACAGAGCAGAGGAACATTCTCGAGGCACAGTGAGGCGCAGCGAATGCGGTCCACCCTGGAACCTCGCAATACAAGAAACTCAAGTCATGTGTCAAGGGCAGTTTAGGAATGTCACAACTTGTAACTCTAATTTTCTCTATAAAAAGATATGCATCATAATTAGGGTGATAGTGAAAACTTAAGAGTTATTGTAAAGAGCGAATGTGAGATCTTGTTTATCTTCCTATAATCTCTCGATAATAGTGGATTTGCGAGCAATTGGATTCTCCATAATTTCTGGTGTTCTCTGCATGTTGTCTTTTGATAGATCTGCGATCTTGCTCTTTTCTTTAATATGATCTATTTTTGTTCATCGCCATCGTGAAAGTCCTTATCTCAACAACTGGTATCAACGACGTGAACTTCAGGTTTGAGATGGTGAATGAAGTAAAGATCAAAGTTGTGAGATTCAATGACGTAAACTTCGAATTCTGAAAAATGCAGATCAAAGACTATCTGTACTAGAAAAATCTCTATCTTTTTCTCGGTGAAAAGACCCACAAACCAAAGAAGATGTCCGATGGTAAGTGAGAGTTTTAGATTGAAAAGCCCTAGGGGACCCGATGAAAATCACCTAGAGGGGGGGTGAATAGGTGATATAGCTAATCTATGAACTAAATGCGGAATTAAAAACTTTAATTGCAATACACTCAAGTGTGATCAACAAATGATGCACACACAACCAAGCCAAGCAAATATGAATGCACAATATAAATAGTTGCAAGGCACAAAGTAAAGAGAGAGATAGAGAGAGAGAGTCAATGGATCAAGCGCAAACAACGAGATATGTTTCGAGGTTCGAGCACCCAGCTCTACATCCTCGCCTTCGACACACGAAGGATTTCTAATCCACTAGCTAGTCCACAAAGAACTCTCACAAGGAGTACCCAACTCCTCTCTTTACAACCACAACCTCCTCCTTGAGGCAAGCTCCAATCCAATAAAACAATCACCTCTCACAACTTGAGGGATTAGCACCAAGCAACACAAGGATCACCTCACAACTTGGTGGTCTAAGAAACAACCACAAACAATTCTTTCTCTCACACAAAGATCCTATAGAATGAGATAGTAGATTTTAGCTCAAGTGTGGAGAAAACCAATGGGATGGAAATCAAAATCACAAAGAAAAATCCTTGGGAAAAACTGAAACTAAGATAGAGAAGTTCAATCAAAATCTTTTCCCAAAACCCTTTCTTTGATTTTCCAAACCCTAGCAAAAACACCAAATAGATTGTTCAATTCAAGTCCAAAAACTTCTTTTGATTGCTGTGAAAACACCAGAGAGTAGGGAAAATTTCGCACTAGAAATCTTAGAGAAAAACACTTTCTAATGGGGTATTTATAGACCCCAGAAAAATATAGCCGTTGGAAGCAGAAACTGCCAAAAATGAACTACCGTCGACCGGCCAACGGTCAAATTCTGCTCGTTGCCAGCTACCGGCCGACCGCCCGGGTCGACCGAACCAAACAGAGAGCTCAGCTCTTAGACCGGTCGACCCTGGCGGTCGACAGTCCAGTGTCTGCCAAACGTGCACAGATCTGTGCACGTCGGTCGACCGACTTCATGCCAAGTCGACTTGGTCAGAAGACTAGTCGACTGGTTGAAGCCTAGAACAGAAAACTGGATCAGAAAAACAGTTTAAAAATATTTTGAAAAATCTTTTAACACTCCTAAAAATCACCAAAATAGTTTTATCATTTTGCATTGATATATAAACATGTGGTAAAAAGTTTAGCTCAAATGTCAATCAATATGAACTATTTTGTGTCTTATCAAATTTACCAAAAACCAAAAACTGTATTTTCTAAAACTTGGATTTTGAATAGAAAATACGTTTTGTCCAAAACTCTTCCAAATACAAAAACATGATATTTAAACACTTTGAAGCATGATGCATATGGATAGAAATCCAATATACATGAAACAAATATATATCATAGTTTTTGACTTTAATTCAAAAATAAGTTTTGTTAAAACACAAAACCTAAAACACATGAATAGGTATATCAAAGTAAGTTTGTCTAAGTAGTTGAAGCATGCATGTATATAGAACAAATCTAATACACATTAACCATGTAAACTTGTTTTTGATATAATATCTATTCATGCAAACCAAGATCGGTTAAACAAAAACCGAAAACCAAAACATGAAACGTGTGTGTTGTGAACTTAAGCATATCATACTATTCTAATCTTTACAATTTGATCTAAACACAAAACTAAACTAGGTACCGATGTCTTCTTGTAGAGCGCAATCTCCAAGCCGCTCGATCCAAACTTCGTGATTCACCGAGCTTGACTCCTTTGAGTGCTAGATATCATCTTTGACGCTCGGGCTCTTGAATCACCATGTGAAAGCTTCCAAATCATCTTGTTGAAGCTAATCACCAACTAATATCTTGACTAATGATCTGAAACTAAAATCACAAGATTATTAGTACACATAACTACATGAGTTAATCATCATCAAAACTAGAGTGGAAGGCCTTTGGGCCAACAATCTCCTCCTTTTGATGATGACAAAACTCATGGAGTTATATATGCATGGATTAAAGTTAAGCTTCAAAGAAGCTCCCTTAACTCATGGATAGGGATAAACAACAAATATATGCAATGAATACTACGCATGAAACATGCAATGATATGTTATAACAATAAAGAGGCTCTAGATACCAATGAAATTTACAAATCAAAAACAAATAAACATGTTCTAGATAGCCACTTAAAACTTAATATATGCAAAACAAAACTAATGATCTCTTTTACAAGCTCTTGATACCAAATCTCTTTTACAAGCTCTTGATACCAAAAATAAACATGTTTTATAAATAATGCTTTGATACCAAATGAACTTAATAAAAACATAAAACATGCATACAAACATGCATATAAACTCAAATTCTTCTCCCCCTTTTGTCAATCATCAACAAAGGAGTTAAAAATAAAACAAAACAATAAAAACATATCTTTTCTTCTTTTTATTCAAAAACAAAGAAGCAATAAAGAGATGTTTCAAAAACAAATATGCTCCCCTTTTTGTCTAAAACAACAAACAATATTAATTAGGGTCAAGTCAAATATGATATCAATTAAAATGTGTTAATGAAGTGCATCTAGATACCAATTAAGAGTGAAACTATATCAATTGAAAAACAAAATTTTGATACCAATTGATAAGTACACAAACAACATACCAATTGTAAATAAACAATCTGATATCAATTTAAATTAAACATAACAAATTTTGAATTTCTAAACATAAATGTTGATACCAATTGAAATTAAACATAGATCTTAATACCAATTGGAAATTATTTTTTCTATCATAAAGTAAGGGAGTGGAAAACTAAATACCAATTGAAAGATTAAATACAGGATTTTCTCCCCCTTCATGAAATACCAATGAAAACTATGATAAGGCTTGAATTAAGATACCAATTGAAAGCTAATCAATGAAACAAGTTGAAGCTCAAGTTTATCATCATAAACAAGAATTGTGCTAAAGATATAGGGATATAGTAAGCACATCTAAGGCATAAATATGTATGAAAAGATTAGATACCAATCGAAATTGATACAATTAGAAATGAAATCATACATACACAAAATATATGAGTATACAAGAATTGTCAAGATTGAATCCAATTGAAAGAATTCAATGATACCAAATGAAACAACAATAAGATCAAGTGTATATCTCATATTCCTATCCTCCCAATCATGGTTCAGTTTTTAAAGGATTTTCATGTAAAGCCTACATGAACATGATCGCCCATCCAACCACCCGAGGAGGGTAGGGTTTTCAAAAATAGGTTTGAAAATGTAGTATGTTTGAAAATCTCTACCATAGTGAAGAATACGAACTAGTTATAGAAAAAACTTTTAAAACTAGTACGAAATTCTTCAGGCAAGGATAAAACAAATGATTTTCATGAAATACAGTAAATCACATGATCACTAAACACTCAAAATCCATAAATCTCATATCATAGTCTCTATGAAAACAAATCATGAGTAACCTAATAAAGAGAGTGTACAAGTGTTGTGTGACACATATCAACATGAAAATATTCATTAAGCCCATATTGAAAACATGAAATTCATCTAGGATGTGAAATCACCAATTGAAATCATCTTAAAAATATAAATGTGAAATCACCTAGCAACATGAAATTCATCCAAACGATTTAAACTTCAAGGCATATGTATGTCATGTACAAACTAAAGTATACATACATATCCTAAACACAATGAGACCACAAAGTATATGCATGAAGGCACGTGGCTCAAAGATGTATATGTATAAATGATAGTTTGGACAGATGGACATATAAAACCAAATATGTAAAATGATGAATACAAGTCCAATACAAGAATCATCAAACTAGACTATACTAGTACATCAAGTGA
Source organism: Agave tequilana (assembly GCA_038442645.1). Taxonomy (NCBI): domain Eukaryota; kingdom Viridiplantae; phylum Streptophyta; class Magnoliopsida; order Asparagales; family Asparagaceae; genus Agave; species Agave tequilana. The sequence continues at coordinate 86,898 of JAVJIF010017647.1, forward strand.
ATACAAATGAGCGTTTCAAGCACAAACATATATAAAGGTCTATTGTAGCTCACTAGTTGTACAAGTATAAATCCTAGTCTTAATGAAAACTATCATTCAAGCAAGTGGTCAAAACATGAAGCATAAAACGGGAATCATAACCCAACATGATAAACATAATAATCAAAACATGAATTATTAAAATAAAAGTCATAGTCATCCATATGATAAGCATGACAAGGACATGTGCATTAGATTTATGATTAACATGATAGTTAAAAACACAAAATATGGGTCTATACTAAACATGGGTGTCTCAACAAACTAATCATGTAAAGCATAAGTCTAATAAACATGGCAAAATATCATACTAATCATGAAACAATAAACATGAGTCATCAAAACATCATAAACATCCATATGATCATTATGTATATGCATGTTCATTAGATCTAGTGCATACATATTAGTTTAAACAAGGTGAGAACACTAAATATAAATTCATATAAAACATGGGTGTCTCAAGTAACTAATCATGTACATCACTAGTCTAATCAACATGGCATGAACATAATAATCATAACCAAGACATGCTATAGAATGATGAACATGAAAAGCATGCATTAAAAACGGGAGTTAGAGAATGATACCAAAACCGATGAAGGTGCATCTCTAGTTCTCCAAACCACGGTGGTCCTCCCACCAAATCCCCTTGAGAGTGAAGCATCAAATGGTTCTCTTTAAGCTTAGAACGCATCTACCTCAAGGCACCAATATTCTCACGTGATGCGAGAGCTCCCACCTACATCAAAAGTCAAGGAGGTGATTTTGGTACCCATTTCCTTTTGGTCCCACGAGGTTAGTATCTTTTCTAACCCAAACAAGATTATTTGCTATTTTCAATATGTAAACGATCATAGCAAAATCTAGCAAGATGGCCTGTTTTCGGCCACAATGTGCACATGTGTAAACACTTGAGCATACATGTTATGGTTGTGTCCGTGATGAGCATGTGTATGCCGTGGAGGGTGTGCATGCAAAGATGGACCTTGTTTCTTGCGAACCAATGGTTTCCAAACGTGTATGATTTAAAGCACATTGGCTCAAAGTGGAGCCCAAACAATCAACACTATTCTTCAAAACATTTATATCATTTTCAATAGTGTAAGATAAAGTGGAGCATGCAATAGTTGGCAAGAAGAAGAAGCTATCTAGCATGGCACACATGAGAATCATATCAATTTTCAAAGATTCATTTTTCTTTAAAACTAAATCCAATTCTTTTGTAATAGAATCAATTTCATTTTTCAAAATAAGGTTATCTTTTAAAACAAAATCCAATTTAGAAGATAACACCCCATTGTTTTTCACAACATCACAATCATTTTTGCTTTTCAAAAATTCATTTTCCTTTAAAGCAAGTTCAAGTTGAGATTTAAGTGAGTCACGTTCACTTGCAATCTCTTCCTTCTCTTGCAAACATAATTCAAAATTAGAACACAAATCCTTTAATTCATCTTTCAAAACAAGATTATCTTCTTTCAAAAGATTGTGTTTTCCAAGAAATTTTCAAGCTTTTGAGCAAGTTTCAAATTTAAAGATTGAACTTCTAAACATCCATAGCAATAGGAACTAGAGCTATCATCTAATTGAGTGTCCGGTTGTACCTCAAGGGAGTTCTTCCGGTGGACCATGAGGCAATGCTCTTCGGACTTTTCTCTTATAGATCTCCTCATCTTGTTAATAATCCTTGGTAGCTCGGGAGAAGTCAATATGCTCCAAACTGCAAAAGCCGAGTCATAACGATCAAAAACCGGTAAAAGATGTTCATTAAGAGATGCTCTAAGTGCTCTAAGTGCTAATGCATTAGCCTTTTTGTGTTTGCTACTATTAGGGAATGATTCTTGAGTAGAGGCTTGATAAACTAGATGTCCTAGGCTTTTTAAATGTCTACTCATATTTGCCTTCCAAGCATCAAGTCTAAAATGGTCAAACATAGGAGGGCTATCCATGAGTGCAAACTAGATGAGTGCAAATGAACAATGCAAATGAAGATTAGCAAACCAAGATCTCACTCCTAGGTGGTTAAACCTAAATATCAGGAGCGTAGGCTCTGATACAAATTGAAAATCACCTAGAGGGAGGGTGAATAGGTGATATAGCTAATCTATGAACTAAATGCGGAATTTAAAAACTTTAATTGCAATACACTCAAGTGTGATCAACAAATGATGCACACACAACCAAGCCAAGCAAATATGAATGCACAATAAATAGTTGCAAAGCACAAAGTAAAGAGAGAGATAGAGAGAGAGAGTCAATGGATCAAGCGCAAACAACGAGATATGTTTCGAGGTTCGAGCACCCAGCTCTACATCCCCGCCTTCGACACACGAAGGATTTC